>OMKK01058005.1:6284-37590 GCA_900302305.1 Polymixia japonica | reverse complement strand
AGCCGGGGGGGGGGGAGGAGGAGAGGGAGGAAGCCGTGACTACCGTGTGACAAGCTCCCTGTTCCTTCCTCCCAGGCCTGAGAAACAGGAAGTGGAGCTCATGAGGCATTATTGTGACGGACAGGAAATGCAAGGTCCTCTAAAATAAGAGCTCCACTCAGGCTTTCAATGACAGGAGCCTGTCCTCCACAGAGACCTGTATTTTGCTCCCCCCTCAGTCTTGACGCAGATACGTACAGTCTGGGAGAGACACACAGTGTGCACCCAAACACAACTGTTATTCGTCTTGAATTATACAAGCAAATACACAAATGCAATGGTAAATGTTTACAACCCCAGTATCTGGAACATTGAACTAAGTAGAGATAAACAGTTTAGTGGAAAGTTCAGCGGCTTGAAGAATAACCCAAACAGTGCAACGTCACAAGACTCTCAAAGGAAAGTTGAGACGGGAACATCTTGTCAAAGACAACAGCCACTGTTATGTTCTTCCTCTTATCAAATTGAATCTGCTCTGGGATCCTTTATAGGGAACGTGTTAAACCGTTCCACGCTGAATACGCTCCCACTTTGAGGCAAGGCAGAGCAGTGTTTCAAAGGGTTAAGGGAGCCATATGGGTCGGATCCACCCTGCTCTATCCTTAGCAGAAGCTGAGGAGGGGCTGGTTGCTAAGAGAGATGCTAAGGCTTTGTGCCGGGCTCCCTCCCAGTTAATTAAAATCCTACTTTATCTGTTTCATGCTTTCAATTAGAATGCTCTGGCAACGGCCCAAGCCTCTGTATGCAGATAACCATGGCAATAAGATGTGATTAATGCAGGGGGCCCATTTGTGGTGCAAGCTGCAGCAATGCCCTGCTGTTGTTTCCATGCCTTGTTTTGTCTTCATATCCTGGTGTGATCCCAGGCCCCGATTCTGAGGATCCGGTGAAAACGGCTCTGCGTTGCCCGTCTGTCATCTGCATTGACACCTCATCCAGCACGTTGGGCCGATAAGACCTGCTGTATATCCCCTTGTAGAACATGGCAGGTGTGTGGCCCCTTGTGATGATTGTCATCTAAACTAGCGCA
Source organism: Polymixia japonica (assembly GCA_900302305.1). Lineage (NCBI taxonomy): Eukaryota > Metazoa > Chordata > Actinopteri > Polymixiiformes > Polymixiidae > Polymixia > Polymixia japonica. The sequence goes on along the minus strand of OMKK01058005.1, from coordinate 36,521 downwards.
ATGACTGAGGCTGCAGCCAGTATCAAAGCTCAGCTTTTGCCAAGTCTAATGGTTTTCCAGTCATGTGTAGTCAAAAGAACTGTCAGCGAACAATGTTTTTGCTCAATTAACAGCAAATCCATCATGCTTGCCTCTGCTTTTCACCCTCAATTAACAGCAACAGAGAAGCCAAGCTGTACAGTCAATCAATCATGCTAAACTTAACGTATTTGAGCTGAGTGAGCATTTGGTGGCTTTTCTGAATGCATTTTAGCTCAGCATTATCAGAATACGTCAGTATTATCAGAATACATTTCTTAGTGTGATAACAATAAACTGGCTAACATTTGTCAAGCCTAACCTACACTGGATTTCTGCTTATTTTAAACCATTCTGACAAATAAACTGATACTTGTAACTTGACTGAACATGTTCTGTATCCAAGCAATGACCGCATACCACTCATAATCAAAGCAAAAGTGAGAGGGATTTATTGGCAAAAAACTCACAACGTGAATATGAAAATAAATTAAATGCAAGAGCAAAACGGGCACAATGCCATGCCTCTTATCACACAAGAATAATGCCAGATATCCAGTATACTGGTACAAAACAATGCTCAGCCAAAAATACAATAAAATAATAGAATCCTTTTTCAAACACAGAACCGGTGACTAACATCACTATAAACAAATAATTTTCACAATTAGCTTTTGGACAAAACAGAATATTGTCCTGCCATCTACTGGTCAATATAGAGTAATACATCAAAATATCTGAACAGCAAACAGAATTATAGTGCATATATTTTTTATATAGTGCATTATATCTTTATAGGCTTTACAGCTCATTTATGTCTTCCTGAAAGAGCTGAAGGATAGATTGAGTATGGAGGTGTAGGGTTGGTGAAGCAAGTGTGAGCGACCTCCCCCCAAGCCAGGGATGTCTCCAAGCAGGGCGTTGGCATTAGGGCCAGGTTGGGCCATTGCTTCTTGGGCAGGGCTAGATTTGGGACTTGGAGGAGCCATCTCCATCCTTCCAGGAGTCTTTGTGGCCCCAGTGCTCTCCTCGGCGACCTGGGTTAGTGGTATCTGAAGCAAAAAGCCTCTTCCCATGGAGGGGAAGGCAGGGAGGGGTGGCTTTCGGTTTTCTCCCAAGGGCCCCCCTCTACCCATTGTGTCCACCGCCGTCTGCGCAGCTGCTGGGCTTCCACCTGGAGACGCAGGGCTGTTGACAGACAGTTGCTTCCTGAGGTCTGGTAAAAGGGCTGGTATAGGAACCTGGGCTGCTGGGACAGGGGCGGGACAAACGGCTACAGGGGCATGGGCAGCTGATTGGACAGAAGAAACGTCAGCAACCAGTGGGTCGTTTGTGGATGGTTGGTGGTAGAAAGGGCACACTTGTGCAGGGTCAGGGGATTCCGGCTGTGTCTGTGGTACAGGATCCTGGATCTGTTCCTCTGCTGCAGGTGAGGCCTGGGACGGGGGCTTAGGGTGAAGCTTGGGGTTGAAGCGATCGAGCAAGCCCTGCTCTGTGACAGGGTAGCGGTCAACGGCACACTGCTGAAGCTCCCTGCGCATGTGTTCCAGCTCTTTCAGCTCCCCGGGCAGCTCCAACGCACTTCTCTGTAGACACATGCAGGTATTATGAATGTCTGTGCTTCTGTATTGCTGTTTAACATACAGGGCCCTAGTTTCCGGGTTGGCCCAAGTCTAGCACAGTGGCCTTGTGTCGGTGCAGTGACAATTTCGATGGCCGCAAGTGGATTTTTCTCGCAACTGCGCCTATTTGGTAATTTCCCGGCTCATCATGACCTTTTTCATTTAAGTAAAACAAAATATCTGCACATGGTTGAATTATTGTCTTCCAAGATAAAACAGCCAACATCATTACAAATGGAAACATGGTGACAGAGCTTTTAATATCTCAATGAATGATCATTCAACCTAAAAGGGGTAATTGAATAGGCCTGCGCTCATGATCACAACTACTTAAGGTTCCCTACTGCATTCGCAGAACACGCGAGAAAGCGAGACGCTCGTCATCATTCTCGCAATTAGATTGTTTTCCCTTTTCGCTGACAAGAACGAAGGCAGACGCAGTCTACTCACAAATTTGGTTTCATGAAAAAAATCGGGGATAGATAGACTTAACAGACGTTTATTTAAATTAAAATCTTCTGAGATCTTTGAGATTGCCACTTTAAACTGACTGTCAGGCCTCGGTTTATCACTAGAGCAACAGCGTGTTTCTGTTTGTGTGGGCATGTTTGTCTGCGCGCATCATCGCCCTGTTGGAGGGCTACGCTGTTAGCTGCTGTAGACGTGTGTGAGATAGTCTGCTACGTGTACTGCATCGCCATGTGGGAGAGGTGTTGTCCTCGGTGTGTCCATTGACGTAATTTAAATGTTCACCCCCCATCCCTGGAGTTTCCCCGGAGCCTCCGAAAGCTAGAGTTTTTAAATTCAAAAGACACATTAAAAGGCAGACTATCAAAACAATCATATTTGCATGTTGTCTGATATCCCATTGGCATTTTTGTATGTTACACGATGTTTACAGGCGATATGGAATACATGACATTCATTTCCTCGTGGTCTCAGCTCTCCCCATCCATTACGAAATAGTCACTGCGCCATGACGCACAGTGCACTGCTTTTAAAGGGAATGAGAGGGGCTAATTTGATTGAAGTGTTTTTCGAATCTCTCGTTTTGGTCCCATATGGTCAAAGTATAGTTCTATACTTCTTACTAATTCTTCATATATAATCTATGAATTGAATTCCAGCTTTACCTCACTCTGCAACAGAATCTCTAGTTTACCAGCAGAAGATTTAGTTGCCGTTTCCCCTGAGCTGTCAGCTCCCGTGCCTGTGACTTGATTGACAACCTTCACCTAAATGTGCATTGGGGTTACAGGGCGGGCCCAGGTCACTCCACTGACCGCACACACACACATACTCCACAGTGCCACTTTACATACTAGAGGCTGAATTTATACAAGAATCTTGTAGTAGAGCATATTTAACAACTACTTTCGAGTAGCTATAGAGAAAGGCACTTAACTTCCAGATGTCCCAACAGAGCTGTTCAGTAGTAAGTGGTAGACTGTGGAAAACTGCAGCTATACTGAGCAGATCCCAGGTGTGAATGTGTGTATGTGTGAAATGGAGCATTGCTGAAAAGAGTGTACATGCTCAGCAAATCTTCTCTGGGTAAATATGTTAAAAAAAAAAAACACAACAAAACAAAACAAAACAAAAACGTGTGCATGTTGAGAATTACAAACCATGCCGATGTGCTCCACTTTGCCTGGGTCATCATGACTGCTGCTGAGGTAGGAGTCCACCAGGCTCATGTAGTCCGTCATGAGACCATCGAGCAGCACCAATCTCAGAGGCTGCAGGTGGATCACTGACAGAGCCATCTCCTTCAGCAGGGGCATAGGGCATGGACGCTTATACCACATCTCCCCTTCCTCCTGTAAATGAATGTACCCAAGTGTACAGCACACAGAAACACACACACACACACAAACAAACACATCATATGGAAATCTATTTTCCCTGCTACCTTGAAGGTATCTACAATAGATGGCCTTGTGTACCTTGGTGAGCTCTGTCTTCATCTGAAGGGATGAAAGTTGAGAGGAGGGTACCTTCAGATGTAGACTCACTACCTCCTGTAGAGTACTGACTCTATCTGGAAGAAAGCCCCCTGTCTCTGAGTAGAAGCACATGACATCTGCCACCTGAACAGATTCAGAAAATAAAATAAAATATAAAAAACAAAAAAACTGTACTGTAGAATCCCTGCAAATAGTAAGTAAGTAAGCCTTTATTTATATAGCACCGTTCAAAACAATAAGTTACAAAGTGCTTTACAATAATATAAAACAAGGTAGGAGAACAGAGAAAAGAGAGAAACAATACAACATACTGTACATCTGAAAGTTTCAAGATGTTTTTTAAAAGTATGGACTGATTTAGCCTCTCTGCAAGGCTTGGAGAAAGGCTGCTCCAAAGCCTAAGGGCCACAACGGCAAAGACACGATCACCCTTAGATTAAGCCTCAACCTCTGGACAGTCAAAAGTCCCTGCTCTGAGGACCCTTGCAGTGGTATAAGGGCACAGTAGCTCAGTTATATAAAAACGAGCTAAGTTAAGAAATTTAAAAAATCTTTTTAAAATCAATCCTATGTTTAACTGGGAACCAGTGGAGGGAATTGGCATGATGTGGGATCTGCATTTGGTCCTAGTTAAAAATTTTGCCGCTGAATTCTGGACAAGTTGGAGCCGGGCTAATGCAGACTGGCTAAGGCAGGTGAACAAGGCATTACAGGCATTATAGTCAAGGTGTGACATAATAAAACCATGAACAAGTTTCTCCAAATCTTTAGAACACATCTCGACTGAAAGAATCAATTTTCATATTTTTCAAAATTTAAATGAGGGCCAAAAACAATACCATGGTTTTTAGAGGTGGACTTAACATTTGAAACCAGATGCACTGCTGAAAACTGCCAGCTATTTGAAATCACAAACAAATAAAAAACTGACATCTATTATATAAAATGCTACGATTAAAAAGTACCTGCGTGTCAAAGACATTGGTTAGCTTTACTCCAAACTGAGCCATCAGACATCCAGCAATGCCTCTGCAGTCATGGATGACCTGCATCAACAGTGTAATTCCACAGAAATGTTAACAATATTAAAAATCCTCACTTTAACTACGTTGCATTTTTCACCAAATGTTTAATTTGCTCACCTTTAATACGCGTTTACTTTCCAGTATCATGGCGAGACCATTCTTAAAGGCCTGGGCTCCAAGCAACAGGATGTCAAAGAGGTACACCTTGTTTTTGGTTGCGATCTACAAAAATATTAAAAATTTATGATAAGATATTATGCCTAATCATCAGAAATCCTCAGGCTTTTTCTCACCTTGCCTAGACCCTTCTATCTCACCTTTGATTCAGACCTGGATCAAATAAGATTTTAAAATAAACTAAAATAAGTAAAATAATAAAAGTGTTTCATTTAACCTCCCGGAAGTACAAAGTAGTTGGGCTTCTCCAAATAAATTAATACAATAAGCTCCAAATGCATAGACAATCACAGCAAAGTACTGGAAAGGTAAATTTTTCTGACCACTTACCTGATATATCTGAACTGAACTGATGCCCCATGCCTTCCGTACCCAATTAGGTTAAAGCAAATGCTACAGTACAAATACAGTACTATTTCACCTTGGTGCGTCTTCCATACAACCTCTTGTTCTTATTTTTCTCTCTCCTCACCTGCAGCCAGCAAAGTCTCCTGTGCAGGAATGCTGCAACGCCATCAGCTGCAATGCCAACAACCTGCTGCTTCTTGATGTGCATCACCTCAATGAAGACAGCATGATTAATCAGGTTACAGATTTTTCATGGCATGCCCCAGGATACACCTCTACCAGTTTGACTACTAAGGAAAAGCTGTCCACGTTGAGTTCAATATGGGAAGTATATCAACAACTTACAGCAGGTCCAAACTTCTCATGAAACTCATCAATGACCTCAAAGTTGACATATTCTTCATCATCCTCATCATCTGCAAAAAAACCTCCAATCACCCCAAGAATAATGAATGCATTTTAGGAATGAAATGAATGGAAAGCTTCTGAATTACCAAGTCAAAGGAAAACACTGAACAGCTTTAAATATGTCCTTTTCAATGAACTTGCCAAACATGAGGCTCTTTCTGTAAGGCTGTAACTCTTCTACAATCAGCTGGCCTTCATCTTTGTGGTCATCAAGTTTTCTGTGCAACAGATTGAATCTTGCAGTTTATAACAGCAAAAATCAGCACAAGACTTAATCCTTGCTTATGTTGCTTACCCATTGTCACTCTTTGTTTTACCAGAAAATTCAACTGCAAAGATAAAGAAAAAACAGTAAAGATATCGCAGATGTCAAGACTTGAGATTGTTAGACTAGACTGGAAATTGAACCGCTTTAATCATACATATTCAAAGATCTATTGTTAATTGCCAATACCATTTGCTTGGCCTTCTTTGGCCATCTAACGTCAATGAACTCACCATTCAGAATCTCATGGCCAAAAAACATTTTCACCCCAGGGAACTTCCTTCCATTCTTGACATCAACGACTTAATTAGTAAAACAAACAAACCAATGACAGTCAGACAAATGCATTGTTTTACATTCCAGTAAAGATTTAATCAGGTTATGTAGCTAACCTATCTAGTATACCAGCTAACGGTAGCTGACTTTTATGACTAACTTAACTTGATGTTTTTTTGGGAACATGGCTACAGCGCCATGAGATAAAGTATGGTATTTAGCATTTGTCGTTTGATCGAAGAGATCACACTTCTACCAAATATTTAATATCTACCATGTTGTGCAACAACTCTACAAGTTTCAAAGAGAAATGTGACAGTTAAACATTATCTAACCATCCGCTAAAACCACAGTTTTGTTGTGATTTATGCGCTGGACGATCCCAAAGTATGACGCAGTCTTGAGGGTCAGTTTGACGCGCTTATTTTTGATGATATCGACGAACTGTAGGTTATCTGCAGTCATTTTTTATCAGTCAGATAAACAAATATTACTGAGATAAAATTGGATCTGACTAGATTTTTCGTAAAATCGTAGCCTTTCGTTCCCCACGCGCATGAAGAGGTAGCTGACACGCACGTGTCGAAATTAACAAAATGGCCTCTCGCGGCGCCGCGTGTAATACAGGTGACACGACCGCGCTTGCGCAGAAAGACAAATTTTACATGAAATCGAGGCTACGGTGGAATAGTAAAAAAAAAACGTCCTATGTCCTTTCCTAACCACTTTTCCTTAACTTCGATGGAAAACGTCATGAGGTCAAGGAAAGATGTGAGGAAGAATTAATAAGAACTTATAAAAAGACAACAGCAGCGCTGCACTTACACTACGTAATTGTGCGTTATTGACGTGGGTCTGCCGTGGTGAAGCTACAATGTTGTGAAGATTTACTACAAAAAGCGCATCTTAGATACTTCGGCCCGTGCGTTCTTACCGTGTTGTTACATGCAGGCTATATGAATGTGGACAACCCGGTGAAAAATATTACTTTGTTAGCAAGGTTGGAATTGAAATAAAAAAATGAATATAAGCTACCATCACAAAAGTGAAACAAAATGGTTATCACGCTTTTTTTTCTACTTTCTGCAGGAGCTGACATCAACTCAGGATGAATTTCTTCATGTGGTCATCTGCTCCAGGCAGTGACAAAAGTTCCCTGGTCACAGACAATGAGGGAAAGATGATGCATGCACGTCTTTACAACAAAATCTTTTCAAGTAATAAGCAATCAACAATAACCGACGGTGCAGGGAGATACTATACAGTCATTTGGTGACAGCAGAATAACATTAAAACGCATTGTAGCCATGAAACATGATTGTTTGTCAGAAAAAGAACAACCAGCAGAATGTTGGCATCAACCAACAACATAAACTAAGTTCCTTTATTTTTATTTTCAAAGGACCAATGTTCTGGCGTCCAAATTCAGCTGGGCAGGGAAGAAAATGAAGAACGAAAGCAAAAGAAAAAGGGCATTCAAAGAGACAGAGCTGAATATATGTTATGTATGTTTGGTGAGTAATTTACAGTGATAATTTAATTCCATTATGAATGAATGATTTTGATGACAGTTTGATTATGCGGTTATTTTTGCACATTGTAACTTTATGCATGAAGTATCAAAGATAGACACAAACACTGTTTGCCATCAATCAGTCATGTATAGTCGCAATGGGTGGGTGAGGGAGGGTTAGCATACATTCTTGCTGCAACATAGGCCATGTTAGTTTTGTTTGTGCAAAAGGTACATGATTTTATAGACATGTAATGATTGTAGGCTGTGGGCATTATGAATGAATGATTTTGATGACAGTTTGATTATGCGGTTATTTTTGCAATAACAATCCCAGAGTTCTTTTTTAAACCATTTTTGTTGGCACCTTGTGGTGTTGTGTTAATGTGGTATTATTGTGCTATTGTTCTGTTCATATAAATAGGCCTACTCTAAATCCTTTTCACATTGTTTTTTGAATTGTGTAGTATGGTGGACGTCCGTTACCTGTGGCGGTGTATAGGAAACAATGCAAGTTTGATCGAGAATATTATTTTCAGTATCATTTCACACCTTTTCTTTGAATGTTCTGTTTTAGATGCCTTGAAACAACAAATGGGTGAGGAAAACATCTCTGAGTATATGCATTTACTAAGGATGCAAAAATGTCTCTAGTACAGATCATTTGGGTGGCACTGGTCGCTAGACAGAAGCAACTCCATAGGTGTATTGTGGTTTATTTTATGACTCAATCACACTTTAATTAAAGTAATATTGCAACATGTTTTGTACCAAAACATTTTTAAAAAGACAAGTTATATGAAGGCCACTGTTTGGAGTGAGATCATCAATCATCCTCTGTTAATATACAAAGTGATTTCATTACTAGCTTTTAGAGAACTGTTCTGGGGAAGTGTACAGTACAAACATGAGCACAGACATGTACAGTGAACTCCCAAGGCATCTACATTGCATATGTGACTACGTTAGGCTATGCAAGGGCTCTGGATCCTATGAGATGCTGGATCCTATGAGACTTTTCTTCACTTTTGTTCTGTTATGATTATTGGACACTTTATTTAATGAGAATAAAATAAAACTCTATTGTTATGCGTATTGTGTTCAAATTTGGTATTTTTTCTTGTTTTCTTTTCTCCTCATATGCATTCATTACAAAATCTGTGATTGTTTGCTTGTTACTTTACCTGTATTGATGTAAGCAATGATTTTGTTAACTCCCAATTTTGGTAATTTGTTGAGATAAATAAAAGCTGTGTTTAAAATCTAATTGAGTGTTTTATTTTTTGGTCAGGTAGATCAAATGCGTTTTTCAGTTGGCTTTTCACAATATGATCCTGGCTGTAGATTAATCAGGATGATTTAACACAGTGAGGTCACGATAGAATTAGAACGTCAGCCTGCTGAAACAATAGAACGTAGAACGTTTTTTCCAACTGCCACTTATAACGACGACGCGAAGAATACAAGAAGAAAACAAGAAAAACAGGATAACCTTTAAGTACTGATTTCAGAGCAGTGAAGTGATCTTACCACAGGTAGGCAACTCGATAAATCAAGTAATTAATTAATTAATTAATAATTAACGGCTGTTGTTGCACTGGGCGTCTCAGCCACTAGGGGACATGCCCCCTCTCACATTTCAAACATCATAGTTTTATCTTCTTTACATTGTTTGGCTTTGCATTCTTTGTATTCTGCACTCAATCAACATTGTAGACCATTGACCCGTCCAATTATAAGCCGACCACAGGTGACACCACCTCTCAGTTGGTTATGAGCAGCCAATGGGTGTCCTGTGTCCGTGTCCTGGGTGGTGTCGAAGAAGTCGGAGACTTGTTGAACTACCATTTTTGTCACGACCTAAATTAGACGCACCGATTTTTTTTATGCCAAGAACAATGGCTGCTTAATTTGTAGCAGTCAGACATCTGCTGCAATTCAACACGGGAAGCGGAGGCTAAACGCACCAATATCATCCCTGTGCACAAGTCATTTCCAGCCTGACATTGTAATGGGAGAGATTTAATAATTCTCAACCCACCATTAATACTGTCGGCAGACTTTGATGGCATGATTTAATGTGTGATGATGCCACACACACTTCCTATCCGTTGTTACACAACTGACAAATGCGTCTGACTGTGCCCATTGCGTGTTGAACCAAAGGTAGGATATATCTATATATAACGGAATTTAATCAATTGACAGTTGAACAATTTTTAAAAATGATTGCTACCACTATTATGCATATAAAAAAGGCAGAGCTCTGACCTACTGCAATGTAATCAACTACTTGCTGAGGGTTACAAAAAGTAAAACAGGATTTGCCATATTGTATGTGTGTGTGTGTGTGTGTGTCACGTTGGTGCAAATGTGTAGGTGGGTATTTCTCAGATTAAGGGTAGAATTGGGTTGCTGGAATTTTGTAAAATAAAGTTTCAAATATGACAAATTGGTATGTATCAACTCATCTGTCCTTTTGAGAGGAATAACTTCATTAACTTGGTTGAGACCATAAGATGAGGGAATATATTCTTTTTTGTTCGTTTTCTGACTATGTCAGGTAAATGTAATGTCATTACCACCACGTCATCTAATACATGTAGAAATTAAAAATGAAATCATAAATCTGTGCTTTCACACCTTTTATAGCTTTAAACAAAGTCTACTTTATCAAGGACTTAATAAAATTATTGAATTGTAGTTGCAAGATGAATTATAGTCATTTTTAGTTTTGATTCATTAATTCACCCTGGCCTGGAATATGAATTTATGTTAAATAAATGCCATATATCCAATGTATTGTAATGCAGTGGTCATTTAGACTGTCCAACATTTTCAGAAATATAGAATTGTTGCAAGTTTCTGTAGTTTATCATAATTTAAGTTAAAAAATATGCATGGTGATGACAATGCAGTTCTGGTAATGACAGTTTGTTGCGGTGATGACCTTTTGACCTTTGAGCAGCTGTTTTTGGAGCCATGTAACACCTAAATACAACAATATCAATGAATTAATTTAGTATATTATAAACTAATGCATTAGTTTATTAAAAAGTATGTACTAAATGGATGTGGCGTCATCACCACCATGACCCGTAATCACCAGCACAAGCTGTGATGTGCTGGTGATTACTGTGCTGGTGATGACATTTTTTCCAAAAAACTAGCCTCATGGATGACTAGCAAACTGTAGCTAGCTAGCTATATGTAATGTACACCAAAATAAATATAAAAGTGATAAAAATTAATTCAAATTATTTAAATATACAAAAATACAACTCATAGGTAATGACACGTAATAGGTGTACACGCCTAACACAAAGACTAAAGAGTAGATTTCCTTACTTTTCTTGACATCAAGACAGCAGTGTTCTTGCTTGACAGCCATGTGCTCCACTATGACCTCAGGTTACTATGGCTACCAAATAAACTTTTGTTGAAAAAAAAGTTGTACTGTGCATTATACACAGTGTGATGGTGATGACAGCGATATTAAGGGACAGGTAGAAATTAAACAAAATAAAGTACAAAATGCATATGTATGCTTAATGTGTACATGCAATATATTAGATTAAGTAACATTTAATTAATATACATTAAAAAATACATTAATTTATAATAAATAATATTTGAGATATGGCATTACATTTCAAAACTCTGGGTTTGGGACAACACCAAAACAGATATTCTAGCACAAAACAAAACATAAAATGTGCTAAAACCACGGGCTAGAGAAACCATTTAAAAAGTCTAGGCCTGTCTTTGTCTATACTAACTAATGATATGTAAAGTTATTGTGTATGATGTGTTTTTGATGGAAATACACCCCAGGGACTGAAATTAGCCCGAAATCTGGGAAATACCCAGGTATCTATGTGTGTTTGTACTGTATGTTTGTAACTGCAGGTGTGTATGTCTGTGCAGGTATTTGTGTGTGTACCCTATGTGTGCATGTCTTAAATTTAGAGAGATTTTCTTAGCTCAGTTAAGCTAGTTAGACTAGTTTTGTCTATTCTAGTATAGTACAAGAATATACTCTGCTCCCGGGGTCGTGACGTTGACTGTTCTTGTGTGATCCAATGATCATCAGCGCTATGACATCATCTCCAGCGATGTCCAGGTAAGTCAAAAGGTAAGTATTTTAATACTTAATTAGTTTAGTTGAGGTTACTTTTGTTTGGTCTCGTTCAATTAGTTCAGTTCACTTTAGAGATATTGTCTTGTTTAGTTTAGTTAGTAGTTTAGAGTAGGTCCTCTCCTGGGATCATGACCTTGACGTGGTGGAGAGGCTTGTGTTACTTGCTCATCCTCAGAGCTCTGTCACTGGGGGCTGTGTTTTCCTAGGAAGGCCCCCCCTGGCAAACAGCACTGAGGTGAACGGTGCCACACCAACAATGATCCAGAAATGTGACTTTTATGATAGTGAACATACGATACGATACAATAGAACTTTATTGTCAGATTTCTCTGAAATGTGTTTTGCATCACAGCAGCTCCATTTAAAACATACACACATACAAGTTTCAGGATATGGACACAAAACACACAATCAAATTACGCACAGTTAAACACACTTAAAATGTACAATTAGGCATACATCGTCATAATATCTGAATATCACAGGGACATGTAGGTTACGCCCACATTGCACCAGACCCGTATATTCCACACTCCACCAAAGCCTTGATACCACAATTAATATTATTGTACAGGGGTTCGTGATTGCACTTGCCTGAATGACCTGCTGTCTTGATTAAGTAATCTAATTGACTGGGGGATAAAATAATTCTTGTTTGTTCCGTTTGAACTGCAGGACTCTAAACTGCCTGTTTGAGGGCAGAACAGAACATGAGGAATAGAAAATGATTGCATGTATGCAAATGTCTGTTGCTCTTTTCATATTCTAGGGGCCTCATCTCTACAGATCTTCTTGAAGTTCATCTTCAATTGGCATGTTTTTCTTGACAAAACCTTTGTTTTTCTAGCTAGGCTGCGCTCATTCAAAGTAACATGTGTCTCTCTCTAATTCAGAAATAAACTCCAGTTTGAACACACATCAACAGGCTTTGTTATCTTGTCCCGTGGTTTCCTCATCACAGCCCTGGGACCACATTTTGGTCTTTTTTACTTCATCTTCCATTCCACCATTTGTTTATTGAAAGATTATGATTTTTTTTTTTAAACTGTATCTTTAGCATTCATACATGGATAGTGATTAAAAATGTTCAAATAAACCCAAGGGCATTGCTCCTCCTAGAGGTGGCCTCCACCTCCCAGTGCTGAACCCAAACCTGAGCCCTTGAATTTACTTTTTTTGAATACTAAACCGTTAACATTAGTTTTCTCTAGCTGTTCCTTCTCACTCCTGTCCTATGGGAGGTAAAACACCATAATCTGCCCTCCCTGTGACCCAAAACATCTCACTAATTCACCTCTGTCTCTCGTTCCTAAATTGTTTTTCCCTTGGTGGATGCTGATGTACTTACCTCTACTGGCATTAAGGGGCAATTGCATCAAATTTGAATTGATTTGAGGAGTGTAAATGGTATAATTGAATCTAAGCTGGTTCCAATTTCACTTATTAACACATGTCATAATAATGATGCTATTGACAAGACATTTTTCTACTTTATTTCTTCATATGAATCATTTGGTAATTGATTCATATGAAGAAATAAAGCATTTTTTTCTTCAGTTTTGTATCTTCTGAACTGACAAATTAGCATTTTAAACTACTGTATCTCAAAGGTTTCCTAATACCACTGAAGCTAAAATGAGTAGTGCACTAGGCTGGAGGTTGGATAGCCTGTGTGTGATTGAAGAGTTGCTGGTTCAAATTCCAAACTGAGTGGGGAAAGTGAATGAGTAACGCTGTCCCCTACTAACCGGACACGCCAGATGGTTTGTTACACAGAATCATCTGGGAAGTCTTCATCAGAAATTGTTTGTAAAAGGGCAGGCACTTTCAAAAAAATACTTTTGGATGAACCAAAAGGTGACTGGATGAACCATCTGTCTATCGTCGTCTATCACGGGCTAAACCATGCATTCTCGTGATTGCAATTCTCGCGGTGATCTTGCGAATCCAGCTACCTCGCAAGGTAAGTCCCCTACCTCAGTAACTACTGCCAAGAAGCCTCCGAGCAAGGCACTAAATCCCCAACTGTTCCATTTAGGCTGCTTAGTCGCCAACAGTAGAAGACTGGTTGTACTGGTCAATTCAGTGAATGTGTGGAATTGAATGTGTGGAAATGTGAATCAGAGTGGTAATGAAAAAGTGTGGTTCTCACTCAACCATCCTTGGACTAATGAAGGTTAAATAAAGATTATTCTAGGTGTAACAAGTGTAATGGAAAAATACAATCTAAGTAGAGTATGTGTGAAGCCTCTTGCAGGTTCCTGTAAGCTAGTTAGACAAAACATAGAGGCAACCATAACTTTTCACTGTTCCCATATTCTATCCAGAACACCTGCTTTCCCATGGTTTTCCTCTAGGACAAAGTTAGTGTTGTTGTTGTATGACCATGAACCATATTAGTATATGACCCAGACTTAATAAATGATTGCTGCATAATTGAAGCAACTATCTCATTCTCACAATTATTTTGACCGTGCAATTATAAATTTCCTTCACACAGGGATTAGCAATGAAAGGAACATGGGTTTCTTAACCCACATTTCAAGACAATTGATTCATCAGATGTCAGTGTTCCCCAACTGGGCACTTTCATTGTTTGAAGTTAAACAAACTATTTTACCCTGCTGGTGAAACTCAGAATGTTTCTCTATTAGAAAAAAACACCAAAACACTAGCGTGACACTTCTTCCTTTTAAGTTTAACAAAATCGCTGCAGGTATTAATCAAAATATATCTTATCAGGAAAAACATTTACCTGATTTGTTTGTAGCCAAATTACCTTCTTTATTAGCTTGACATGCTGCATAGCAGCAGATTCTCTGTTACATAACAGCAGGTTTTGATAAGAACCTGCAGGTATAAATGGCTGATTCTCACTCCATACTGCAGTCTGGGATCCCACAGAGATGGCAGCTTGCTTCGTAGTCCTGGTTACCGTGGAGTTGTGTGCTGGGAGCCAACTCTGAGAGTACAGCCCAGCTGAAATACTGTTTCTCCTTTGGCCTCCACAACGTCTCAGTGACTAACCCTACGCCTATAAAGTGTTCGCCATCCTGGCAGACACTGCACAGGTTTGTATAGGATGTCTTTCATTCCAAAATCATTTGTATCTACATTTTTTAGCTTTATTACCTTTGCTTTATCCTGTAAAATGTGACTGCTTTGTAAGTAAAGGGCTCAATATAGCTAATAACTTCAATGAAAATGTGTAATATTCATGAATTTTATTCAGCATCTATATTGAGCAATAACTCAATAGTATTAACATTTTTCAGTTTGTAAAACTCTTCAAAGCAAGATTGGATATCCTTCATGGAATTTAGTTGTCCTATAAATCACCAAAATATAATATTTTAAATCTGTTTCCTTTTAGGTTACAGTCTACTTCAGTCACCATATCGCAATGTACTGACCTGTGTATAAAGTTATGGAAAAGTATTGTGGTACACAGTAATACTGCATCAGTACTGAGAATTTCCCAAATACATAATGTACTACAAGGCAGTTAGTTAGCTGTCATGGCATCTTGTCCATACAGAGGGATTGTTATCTAAACATGGAGGCCAAGAACCATCCTGATGTGAAGCGGAAGAATGGCGAAATTTTGAGTGGTACAGACACTGCCCATGCCTTTTAGCCACGCCCTTCTTATTTGCATGTAAGTCTAAGCAATAAAGAAATAGGAAGCTAGGAGAGTAGCAAATAAATAGCATTTATCTACTGATTCTACACTCAGAACATTTTTATCAATCTTTTTCTCTCAGACATGGCCGCTTTAATTACGTCTGCAACTTTGGGGGTTTCAATAATGTTTCAATGACTCACAACTTTATTTTAAGATATTCCAAACAAACTTTGTGAGCACTGGACCAAATAACTTGGCCAAAATCAAAATCTAACAGAATAATACATTATACATTTTGCCTAACCAATTTGTTGTGACAGACATACCTCCAGGCATCTTTGCTACCACATTGTCATTATGGCTAGACCAAGAGAGATGACTATGGGGACCCTAAAACAAGAAATCAAGACAAACCAAGATAAACCAAGTCAACAACTCTAAAGGTTGTTGTCTTAAGGTCAGGGGGTGTCATTTAATTCTTTGTGACTGTGGGCTTGCGAAGCCCTTTGAGACTGCAATGTGATTAAGGGCTATATAAATAAACGTGACTTGACTTAAACTTGACTAAAGGACAAACTGCCATTAAGAAAACGGTCTAACAATACAGTCATTTAGTAATACTGCTCCGTCAATCATTTTCCTATTCATGTTACAAATCAGATGTATGACCATTGACAAAAAAGCAGTACTGACTTAGATCAAAACTAAAAATAAAATATGTAAATGTGTTAATATGCTAAGTGAAAAACTGCTTATTACTGGTCACTGAGCAGCAATTCACTGGAGCACACGCGGTACATTCCATTCTCACGAACACTTTGATGGTTCTTGTTGACGTTAGGGAGACCACTTCTCTATCCTTCAGACTTTAGTGACGCAGTAAGCAGAGCTAGACAAAGCTGTATATTGTTTTATTGTTTTGCAAGGTTAGCTTTTTTATTATGTGCTAATAAGGAACTAAGGAGTATGTTGCAACAAATGTGCCAAAGACCTCTTGTCACCCCCAATGATGAAATAGAAATATAGGATTCTTCACAGGGGGACAGTTGAGTAGAGCTATAATATGCTTCACTTTAACAACCTGTCTGTATGAGGGGACAAAATAGAGGACAAGACAGAACATAAGACTAAAGGTGGGACACAATAACATTCAGTGTGGTTATTATCATGTTAAGACATTATTTCATTTTCCTCTTCTGTATTTACCAACTGTGTGTGACTGTGGTACAGAATGTGTTTTTATTGTGATAAACTTAACAGATTTGGTAAAAGTTTGATAAACTCACTCCTGTGGTGGAACTGTTATGTACTGTCCTTTGTGTAAGTGTGCACCTTTGAATTTCCCCTATCAGTATAGTGTGATGATGTTGGCCAGCACTAGAATCATTGGTTAAAACATGTTTTAAAAAATAATTCTGATTCCACTCTGTGCTTGAAAACTCTGTGTGTAAAATATGTTGTAACCTTTATCTAAGTATTTAGTTTGAGTCATTGGTAATTGGGCCAGTCACTGGAAATAAAGCCAGAGGTCGGTGGGCTTGTAGCCACATGGGGGCAGGCTTGATATATTGCAGGGCCCAAAACAACCTGAGTGGACTACAAATCAGTGTCATTATGGAGACAGCTTAGTGGCATCACTGAAGGGAGTAGGCATACTATCTCACTAGTGATACAGCCAGCTGTTAATAGATAAGTTCTCATGACCACACCATGCCCCTGTAAGCAAACTAATGAAGCAAAGTATTGTCTATTTCTATAAAAGGACACAGGGGTGGAACTTAATCAAAGGGAGTAGACACCATTGTGCAGAATGCATAGGGCTCTCGCAGGTTTTTTTTTTTTAATAACAGACTGTACACATTGCCTAGTGCCTTTATCAGCATTCTCAACTCACAACTCTGCAATCTCTGTTATGGTCTTTGGAAGTCTTCACTGAGTTATGCTCTCAAGAGAACAAACGCTTAACCAACTTATGAGTATTTATATACATGTTTTCTACACTATGGAGACACCTGAGAACACAGCTTTGTGTTCTGCAGACTTGATGCCTGCAGACCTCTTACAACAATTAAAAAGACATGCTCACACATTCTTATCCTGTCCTCCTATAGCTGTTCATAGACCGTAATACAGCCCTTAAAATTGACATCTGTAGAGGAAGACCCGCCTTTTCCTGTTCTACAGACTCAGCCCAGAGACAAAAGCTTGTTTGTTGAGGTAGTACAGTATATCACCAAAACCCAACTCTAAACTGTAGTCACAATATAAAAAACGAGCAACAAAAAAAAAAAAATGAACAAATGAACACAGCGTTACGGTCACGTTCAATCCGGCCCCCCTACGGTACAACTGAAACCGAACAGGGGGGGAATTTAAGAAAAAACAATCATCCCACCGAGCTTTCAATAAGGGCCCACGCCGCCCAAACCCCCATTTTTTTTATATTTCGTTCAAGCGCGTTTCCGCCCACTCGAGACACACAAGCTCGAGATGATTTGTGTGTCACACCGTCTTCACTGACAAGTCAGAACAATGGTGAGCTCGCTGCCGGCGCACGGAGCGGTGACATGCAGTCATCAAAGAGGACGCAGATGGACAGTCTGGTACAGCCACTTGTTGCCCAGTACCTCGCAATGGGATGCCAGTCGAAGGGAAATAGCCAAAACGGGAACGACGACGCGACGGCGAACGACAAGGAAAAAGAACATCCGTAAGTTTCGGGATCATCTTTTTTCAAGGTGTTTTTTTTTTTTTTTTTTTTTAGTGGCCGTCGAGGGACGCGCGTGAGAAACCGCGTGTGCAAAACTTCGCTTCGGTAGTTTTTTTTTGTTCGTGATTGTTTTTTTTTGTGATGTACGCTGTATGTTTTTGTACAACTGCCGTGTGTGTTGTACAAAATGCTGTGTGTTGTGTCAAAAAAAATGACAGCGTTAAAGCGTGCGTATTTTAGGCGATGTTACGTCTCTCCAGACCAAACTTTTCATCAAGTTTATTGTCATCATTGTTTTCTTACCCTAAATTATTTTTCTTGTCTGACACGCTCCACTTATAGCTATATATGTATATGTATATGTATATGTATATATATAGAACAAACGATAGCCTCCCTGTTTACTGGTCACTCAACGGTTTACTGGATGTCCGCAATCAACAGTTATTTCCCCAACTTGAGGGAAGGAAATGAGAACAATGAATAGCATAGCTCCATGGCAAATTCCCAGGTGTTTCTTTGATGTTCAAACAATAGATTTAATCTTTGTAAAATATTACAAAAATTATGTAGGCTACTATTTGTAATATAGTCATTAGATTATGGCCTGGTGTTATCAACTTTGCAGCTTCACAACACACACGCAGACACACACACGCACCTATACACACACACACACACACACACACACACAAACACACACACTTCTCAACAAGCCTCCCCCACCCCTCACTCCTCCTCTCTTGTGCCTCTCAAGGCGAGTGACTTCAGGATGCAGCTCTAGGTCTAGAGTCTCTCCTCCTGGGCGTCCTCAGAGGTTCTACAGGCCCAGCCTGGCCCAGATGACCCAGGGCAAAGTCATGATGTCCCTGGGACACTTTAACAAAGGGGCTAGCTGGGAGGAGCTCATCCAGGCCTGTCTGCAGACCTTCGGTAAGTCAATACTGACCACCCTTCCTGCTCATGTTGGCAGTAGTGTTAAGTAGTTTGATGGAATTAAAATACACAGCTGAATGTTGAAACAAAGGTATTTGTGGTCCAAACTTGTGTTGTTCGTGCGCTACACCAAAGTCTTTTAAACTTTTTGAATGTCTTTTAAAAGAGAGCCAAAGATTTAGTTTTGTTGCATTGAAATGATAGGGCTTACATTCAATGTGAGATGCTGCACTTGGCAAAAGGACATGATCTGCTTTTGAGAAACCATACAGGTAATATTAAATCTAGGAAGTGGCAAGCAGACCCCCATTTTGCATGTGAAATCATTCATCTGTTGAATTCTGTTGAGTACTTTGGTGGCAGCCCCAAATGTTCCACCACATTTCTCAGCTATTAGTTTAGAATTAATTCTAGATAACAAGTACGGACAGGCCTCTATGACGAAAGGGAGTGGCTCATTTCATTTGAAAATGAAAGAGGTTTGCTGATCAACAAAGATTAAATTGTTTGTTTAAGCTTTAAAGTTTTAAGGTTTTTGAAAATGCAGACAAAGGGTCCTTGATGATCAGTTGTTTATATTTAACATTCCATGGTTATTATTGTATATGCCAATTCAAACATCAATGTATACATTGTTTTGTTTAGTTTTTTTCTGCAACTTATATTACAAATTAGCCATATAAAAAAAATATAGAACAAAGATGATTAATGCATAGGAAGTAGTTCTATAGTTGATCATTCAAGTGAAGATCATGGGTTTTACTAAGATGTCTCGAGTGCTCTCAGAGTTATGGTGATTATGTCTTTGAAGAGACAAGCTTTCAAATCGCAGTTGCCTAGATACAAAAGTGAGGCAAGAACAGTGTGAAGAAGTGGTACAATGGATGGAAGAGAGAATGACATCTCATAATTGTGTTTATCTGTCAGGAGGTAGAATAAGGCAACAATACCTTGCTGTTTATTTCACATTCACGAGAAATATCGTGTTCAAATCTCTAGAATAGAAAAATAAAAAGAAACTAGAATTTGTCAAAAGAAGAGATAAGAACTGTCTTAATACAGTATCATGCAGTATTTCTAGAACAATCTGTAGCTGGGTTTTAAAATAATTTCAGTGTGATTATGCAAATAAATGATGAGATATGTTTAGGCTCATGATAGCATCTGATGGTTAACAGTATACAGTTATAAGAGCTGCTTGTCTTGATATGGTGGAGCGCAGCCGTGCTGGTACTCCTGCCCTACATCACAGGCGAACCCCCTGAGGGTCCTCGAGGCCTGCCACCTTTTCAAATGTGAGAGCGCACGTAAGAGCTATTTGAAGGATTACCTGATGGTTGCTTCAAGCCTGGCCCGAGCCAAAAGGTCAGCTCCCCAAACACTGATCCTTAGATGCTGGCCTCTCTTTGAAATGCAGAGCACTATGAGGCATGGATCAATAACTATTGACATCATCACTCTGTCCCTAGACCACACTGCACTGTTGCACTGCACATTGGAAAAGTGTTCTGGCCTGATAGAAAACTCTTGTTCATCAAATTATGAATGTAATGTAAACAATTTGTCGTGCTATGATGTATGATGTTGTCCAAAAAGTTGATTATATGGGGAGAAATATTTTCAAGCACATAGAGATAAACATTGGCCTGGATCTGACTTGGATTGTTTTAGAACAAAGGGATGATTTATTCTGATGGCCTCTGTAAAAACAAGGAAAAGCAACACACAGGTTAGCGGCTGATGAATGCTTAAGATAACAGTGAAACTAGGCCAAGCGCTCCATGCCCTCAGCAGTGTTTGTCACCATACAGTATTCCTCCTATCCCAGCGTACCAGCCGGCCGCTTTCCTAATTTTCCAGTGAGTAAGACAGTCCAGAGGGGATTTCCTCTGCCATTAACCCGACAGAGGGAGGGGTAGTGGTTGGAAAGTTGTGAAATAAAGGATGGAGCAATTGTTTACCTGATGGAGAATCAAGGCTTCCTGTTATAGATTTGCAGAAGGCCTCAGTTTGGTTGATTCAAATTTGGTTGTTATTTGAAAGTAAAGCTTGACTGTAGATTTGATGATTACATTTTGAATCAAGTTAGGTCATACTTAGAAAGGAAATGTAGAATTCTCTGTTTTTTTGTTTTTTTGTTAAAGTATTCTTGCTAGGTAGCGCCATCTCACATCTTAACCATCGCGCCTCACCACAGTGGTGCAGGGAGGTGATTATTCTGACGAGAAACAAAACACAACGCAACACAGACTGGATCTGTGTCTGTAACCAGCGCCAGTCAGGTCACTCGCGACATTCCCTGTTTCTCGGTGGTAAATGATTGTAGGGCGGTGCAAACAGAAACACGCCCCGTGCAGGATATGAGGAACGGATTGCTCGGCTGCTGGAGTGGCCCGCTGCATATAGATAACAAAGATTAGAACAGAGCACGTTGCCATGGCGTCTGTGGTATTTCCAAGGTGATATGGTTCAAAAGTGGGTCCATAGAAACCTAATGTCCTTGGTGGCGTCGTACTAACAACTGTCTAGACCTTAAAGGGTAATACCTCCCAAATTAAGAATTCACACATGTTCTTATGGCTTTGATGGTCCGGTTGCGTTTTTTCCATTATGGTCTCCTCTCACATCTTTTGCAATTCATTCTTTATGGGGGTGTACATCAGTGATCGCAGACTGAGAAATTCAGGGGCAGGACAACGTTCTCACTCTTTGGCTTCAGATGACAGAAGTTTACTAACACAGACTGAAATGTTAATCATGTTTTTCAAGATGGAATTTTGTGTTTTTCCAAATTATAGGTAAGATGTTGACGTGTGTATTATTCACTTGCCCGCGTAAAGTGTCATATTGAATAATTGATGAGAAATGCTTTCACCATTGGATCCCATGATGAACGTTGTAATGCTGTTACACAGACCAAGATAAGGAAAATGGTCTGGTCACAAATACAGGAAGTGACATGAGCAAAACATAGACCACAATGAGTCACACAGCCACAGAAAAGGCATATACCCTCAGAAATGGGGTATGTTTTATTGCTTTACTGTATATGTCATGGCTACTCTAATCCTCTGTTGTCCATTGATGGAAAGATCAATCTTTTGATTTGCTTTGATAACACTGAGAAGTTTATAAGGATCATTGTTGAGTGGCTGAAAGGGTGGTCTTATATCTTTTCCTGAGGTTCATGTCTAATCTTTTTCTATATAATCATTCGGTCAGTATAGTGTATCATAAAAGACATACGCTATTTAATTATGTATTAATATGGGTACATTGCAGTGCGTTTGCTTGTTTTTCCTTGCAGACTCGGATGGCTGTGTATGTGGGAGCAGCCACCTGCTGAACATCACCCTGACCATGCACCGTCTCCTGATGTCCTCCAGTGACCTCCTGGAGAAACTCGCCACACTATATCCTCCAATACCCCGAGTCGAAGTAGAGCGCTTTCGTACACGCCAAAAGATGAATGCGGCACCAGGGCTTTGCCAATTTTGAGTGCCAAAGATAGCACGGGATCAGATCTTTACTGGCTGTGCTTTGTGGCGCATCATTCGGTTGTCAGTAGCAACTCACACTTGGCTCACAAGAAAGTCGGCCAAAGCTGTCACTGTAAAACTTGATAGGCAGCGGCAGTTTGTGTTTACCCCAGCTGTCAATTGCCGAAGAGCTTTGGGATCTATGTTATTTAGTCTCTTTTAGCTTCACATCATACATTTCTTACCCTCTGTGCTGTATTCAATGTACGCCCACAGTATCCCAAGCTTTTTACAATCTAAGCGTCTTGTATTCAGGCCCATTCTAAATGCTTGATTCATTTGTTTTCTTCACTTCACATCTAGATAAAAAGCCGTGGTTCTCAAAACAGGACTTGTAATCCACGCTTCCATTCAGGAAAGAGCTGTGGCGTCATGAAGCCTCTCA
Organism: Polymixia japonica; assembly: GCA_900302305.1. NCBI lineage: Eukaryota > Metazoa > Chordata > Actinopteri > Polymixiiformes > Polymixiidae > Polymixia > Polymixia japonica. Next base: position 13,566 of record OMKK01058005.1, on the reverse strand, counting down.
GATGAGCTTACAAGCCCAGTGAGGAGTATTGGGGTTTGAGGTGTTAATTACCTCTGGCTCTCTCCAGTACAAGTCCTCTTCAGCTATATATAAACACAGACCCTTCATTGCTTAAAGGGGGCCCTGCTATCGAAAACCCACGTCAGGCTCCAGAGCGCCTGTATGCGCCTCTTTGCTATTCTTAACCCTCTCGCTCCGTGCTGAAGACCCAAAGGATGCATGACAGAAATTCAACATGCGGGTTAGGATCAAGGAACAGACACAGGGCGCCATTAACAGCCCTCATCGCAGTCTGGCTTTGGGATTGCGTGGGAAGTTCTTCTGTTCCCATGACGCAATTAGCCTTTTCATGTGCATCACTTCACGCTGATTTCTGAGAGCGTTACCGCCAGGGTATTTTTAAAAGCGGTTTCATATAATAAGGAAGTTAACATACATTTCTTAATGAGTTATGGTCACTCTGTGCCTGGCTTAGGTCAAAGCAACCCTGGTAATAAACGGCGCTCTCACGACGCACATTAAGAGCTTGATCAGACGGGGCTGTGTGTGTTTTCTATTTCCACTAAAACGTTTCTGCTAAGCTACAATGAAAGTCAATGAAATATGGACCATATCTTTTCACATGTCACGTCTTTCATGTCTTTGCACATTTGATAGTTAACTCACTACTGTATGCCAGAATGATTCATTCAATGATGCTCATCACAGTTTTCCTTTTGTGGTTGCCTCCTCCCACATTAGCAAATGTCAGTTCTGTTCGCCTTTTAGTTTCGTTCCTTTACTTTCTATTGATGAGTTGTTTGCACCAGATATTTTGCAATCCCATCAATTGCATGTTCCTTATTAAACAAGCCATTAAATACCCGCTCTGGACAATGCTAAAGATCAATGAATTCACTAGTAAATTACCAAATTAAGTTTGTCACCTGGAATACGTTACGTCTAAACGTGAAATTTGCTGACTCCTTATCACTATAAGCTTCCAATGAAAACCCTGGCTTTACCTAATTGTTTGCTTTACTTAATTGTCACAATCAACCTTCTCTTTCCTTAATTTACGACCTTACATTTAAAACAGCAGTGGACAACGAGCAGTCTGCAGAATGCCAGAGGATATGCTACCTCATCAGGTAGGTGTGTGTGTGTGTGTGTGTGTCCCTTTCAACCACAGCCGAATTCTAACAGCCCACCGAATGAGCCCACTTGAAGTACTTCACAATAAATTTAACATGTAACACTTGGATTGTCATGGTTTTGTGTGCAGATTCTGTATTGGTGGCATCATGTGACATTATAGGTAATGTTTCAGTCATATGGTATCACATCCAGGTATTGGATCCAGGAGTTCTGGATAATGTTCCGGTTGCACCACAGCTTGTCAGACAGCCTGGAACAGTTCCAGGAGCTGATCAGAGACCAGGGACAGGAACGCCTTTCTCCTCTCCTAGAGACCAAATGGATGTGGGTCCTGTTTCTCCTGTTCATCTCTAAACAGCTGCCAATTGGCATTACTTAGAAAATATTAAATAGAAAATACTGAAATCAATCAAGATCTAGAATATATATCCCCAAAAGGCTTTAAAATGTAATTGTTCACATTGATTAAGCCATGTGTATATTATTGTTTTACCTTTCTATATTGCTGATAGAGATTGCGGTCATGTTATTTCTAATGGTGTGTTCTAGAAATGAACGGGACTGGTCCTGGAAGGCCAGCCAGAGGATCAAGGCTAACAACAGTAAGAAGAGGAAGGCCTCGCTTCTTTTTGACCACCTGGAGCCCATTGAGTTGGCAGAACATCTCACCTATCTAGAGTTCAAGTCCTTCTGTAGGATATCAGTGAGTATAAGAACAAATATTAACACAATAGAACGTGTAATCGTATAGAGGCGGCCCTTTGTGCCTTTATACTGTTTTTCTTCCATACTGAGCTCATACTTGAAAAGCATTTGGTATATCTGCTCCTCCTCCATCCCACAACAAATACTTTCCAGCAATTTCCACGCAGCTATTCAACCCCCTCTGTTCACGTTGGCAGTTTGGAGACTATCAAAACTACATCCGGAACTGCTGTATGAAGGACATCCCCATGATGGAACGTTCCATCGCCTTGTGTAACGGCATCTCCCAGTGGGTACAGCTGATGGTTCTGAGCAGGCCTACGGCTCAGCTGAGAGCTGAGGTCTTCACCAAGTTCATACACGTGGCTCAGGTACTGGTTTAACCAACTTTCTCAAAACCACCAATTATAGTTTCCATTCTTGTTTTGTCAATATGACAAATTTATGGAACAACATTCACCACATTTGCTCATTGTAGGTAAATATACGTCATATGCACTACATTTCCCATTCTGCTATCCTGCTATCACACTGTACAGTGAAATGGGCAACATTATAGATGCTAGAAAATTGGCGGTTGCATAACGCATATTTACAGAGGGCTCTTAATGATTCTTGAGAGGTCTGCGACAGGCGTTTTGTGACGCACAGATTTGACCAATAGAGAAACAGAAATATTAGCTGAGGAGCAACAGTGTCAAGTGGAACAGAAATGGAAAGGGAAAGGAATGACTAGTAAGTGTAGTGAAGCTGATTAGACTTTGCTGACCACCTTATGGCTCGGTTCCTGTGAAGCTGCAGTTGGAGGGTGAGACAGTTGGTGGCTTTCACTAGCTTTGACATAGGCTTGAACTCCGGAGGACCTCACGCTTGTGCAGTCTGCTGCTGCATAATACAGTCAACCTCAAACCCTGCTGCTGTGAAAATGAAGTCCGCAGCATAACTCTCTGGCTGCAGCATGAGTTAGAGACCTGAAAGAGAAGTATGAGATATGACACTGATAACAGCCAGCAATATGACTGGCTTATGTAACTACATGTTTGTGCATTATGTAACCAGACCTACCTGGAGAGAGTTTAATAATGTGTGTGTGTGTGTGTGTGTGTGTGTGTGTGTGTGTGTGTGTGTGTGTGTGGTATGGATGGATACATGTGCTTTATGTGTCCTTACCAGAGCCTCCATCTCATGCACAACTTCAATACACTAATGGCCGTGGTGGGAGGCCTGTGTCACAGCTCAATCTCCCGGCTGAAGGACACCAGCTCACATGTACCCAGTGAGGCCTCTAAGGTGGTCGCGCTTTCCTCGTTATCAAGATGATACAAATATTAAAGCCAGTTGTTCTCTCATTATATGTAATAGTGAATAAATACCAGATGATATTGCCTTGTTATAATTATTTATAATTTATTTACTTACAACAATTATTAGATAAAAGAGCTTTCTCTTTGAAAACCTCGACAGCTGTGCACTCACTACTGACTGTTTACCCCGCAGGTCCTGAATGAGATGACAGACCTGCTGTCTTCTTGTAGGAACTATGACAACTACCGGCAGGCTTACAGCAGGTGTGCAGGTTTTAAGATCCCCATCCTGGGTGTCCACCTCAAAGACCTGATTTCAGTCAATGAGGCCATGTCAGACTACGTAGAGGACAACAAGGTCAATGTCCAGAAGCTGCAAGCACTCTACAACCACATCAACGAGCTGATCCAGCTACAGCAGATCCCACCTCGGCTTGACGCCAACAAGGACCTGGTCCATCTATTGACAGTAAGCCATGTGCAAATACAGCTGCGGCCTTAAAAACTGCTGTTTCATGTGGAGGTTCTTTGCACTATTTAGACTTGTAGTAAATATTTATCTGGCTTTATTACATGGCTTTGTTGAATACTCGATTCTGATTGGTCAATTATGGTCTGTTATTTCTGAATAGCAGACTGCTGCTATGAATAACAGACCGTTGCTATGAACGCTAATAGACTATTTCTTTTAGCGGAAGCAATGAAATCTTTGAAAAAATTTTAACTCAATAAAATCATTTTTGTTGTTATATTCTGTTTCAAATGATTGATTTCTTTAATAAGTAGCTGTGTAATAAGCAGAATAATGTCCTGCATCACCCTGTCGGGTTTATTTCGCATTCTGTCATCGTTTATTTTGTTGAAGATGTAGACTTTTGGACTTTTTGTGTTTTGTACTGCATTTTAGATACATTTGATTTATTTAATGCAAGCCTTTACGTGAGCAGGAGTGGTTCAGCGTGGGGATTGTGAGTGTCGGTTGACAATTCATTTTGAGTGAGGGTAACTGCGGATTACTGTATTGTTGTATTGTCTGTACTGTATGTCCTTTACATCTTAACAACACAATTTCATTGAAGATATAACAGTTTGCCTAGCGCCTCATAACCCGGCTTTCCTCTTGTCAAAACATCATGTCAAGCACAAGTATACAAGTATGTATTAATCGTATCCTCTGGTGGTTTCAGATGATCGCCTATGTTAACACTGCAGTCTCCTTCCTCTACAGCTGTCCTTGGACCTCTACTACACCGAGGATGAAATTTATGAGCTGTCTTACGCACGGGAACCCAAGAACTGCAAAGCACCTGTGAGTGACCGAGGAGACTATAGATAAAGGTTGACATCTGTTTAGCAGTGGGCACCACATTCAACCACACCATGCTTTGAAGCACTGCTCATCTTTTATTTGAGTCACTGTAAACCCTGTCAGCATGCATTGGCCATATTTAGTTACAGGTACTGGCACGTGATGTCGATTGAGCAGCTGAAAATAGGTTTAGCGTAACATAATAGTCCAAAATGTTTTGGACTACGTATTGGTTTGTTCACCCACTCAAGGTTGTTGTAATGATTGATTGATTTTCTCAGCCAGCCACCCCTTCTAGGCCTCCAGTGGGTTTTGAATGGGCCTCAGGCGTGGCCCCTAAACCTGACCCTAGAACCATCAGCAAACATGTACAGAGAATGGTGGATGTGAGTGTTTAATTAAGCCTCTGCACAGTTACTCACTAATGTTGTTATATAACCATAATCCTTTCATTTAACTGCTATATTTCTTCTGATGCTGCCATTTTGAGAATATACTCCTTTCAGTTATGGCTAATGTCGTGTTTTTACAGTCTGTGTTTAAAAACTACGACCATGACCAGAACGGCTTCATTTGTCAAGAGGACTTTGAGAAAATTGCTGCTAGCTTTCCTTTTTCCTTCTGTGTCATGGACAAAGAGAAGTGAGTAGAGTGGTTACTGTACTTGTTTTACAGGTCACAAACTCTCTCAGAGTTCATTTGCAACTATAGTGGAGAGGAAACCAAAGTGGAATCTGTAGTGAGGGGTGTAGCAACAGGAAACAAAAATAGCTGCACAGCTAACCGTACTCAACCCTCTCACTGCATATTAACTCATATTCTGTCATGCAAGCCCAGTGTTAAATACAGCCGCATTCTAAACATATTAAAAATACACAACATATACTGCTATAGAGACGAAATCTAGCATCAAAGAGGTTCAGTTTAGCTCATGTACAGTGGTAAATTAATGATACAATTGCACATGGGGCCATGCATTGAGTTTGAGAAGTGTCCTACATTAGCATTGCTACTGACAAAATTGTTTAATTTAGGATTTATTCATGAATGTGGAGCTGGTCATTTTCTATACCCTTACAAAAAAAAAAATGTCCGAAAACTACATGTGTAATTTTCACGTGTGTTTTTGGTAAGGTATGTAGTGCATAGCCTACTGTCTACAACATTGATGCCCTTAGTAAATTGGTATGTTCCTGTGTTGTGATTATCCAGGGAAGGCCTCATCAGCAGAGAGGAGATCACTGCCTATTTCATGCGAGCCAGTGTCATCTGCTCCAAGCTGGGTCTGGGCTTTGTCCACAACTTTCAGGAGACTACTTACATGAAGCCCACCTTCTGTGACAACTGCTCAGGATTCGTAAGTCATCATACAATGAAAGTATGGTGTGTAATAAAATACAGAAACTAGAAAATATACTGAACAAAATTATGAACGCAGCATGTCATAATTTATTAATTTTTCAAACTTATAATGGACATATGCATATAAATCTTTCTACACGGGAAAATAAACATTTTAACAGTTGAAAGAAAGGAAAATTATAGCAAACAATGAATGCAATTCAAAAAGACAATGGACAGACTTGGAGTAGGGTCAATACGTGGATTTACAACTATTTTTTCCTTTTTTTTATTAACAAAAGTATAGAATACAAACATTCAGGTAAACAATAACAACACTGCATTTACAGCTGTCAGTACTGTGCATGTCCACCATTGACATCGCGTAAAGCGACGCACCTCCTTTGCGTAGAGTTAATCAATTGTTGTGCCACGCTGCTGAAAACGGTGTCTCAGATGTGAGATTGTCAAATTTTGTACATTCAGATGTATGGCGACGGCCCTAACTGACATGCCAGCATCCACCCAAGTAGCCCGCCAATAGCCCGCTCTCAACTCTCTCATCTGTGGCATCTTGTCCTTTCATTCAAATTTTCGTTTCAAGGTGGCCTTTTATTGTCCTGAGTCCAAGGAGTGTCCGTGTAGTTGTCACGCATCGTGATTATCGTCTCTTGATGCCACACCTGTCTAGTCTGGGGATTAACTCCGTTATAGGGGTTTATCACTAGTTGAGCAATATTTTCTTTTTTTTTTAAATCTCGCATTTAGGTTGATTTAACCTTTTTTTATCATGTACTAAAAGTTCAAGAAGATTAGAATAACCCTTTGTCAGAAATAGCTATATTTTATATGCTGTGTTTATAATTTTGTTCAGTGTATCCGTGTATGTATACATTTTGAGCAAGCACTGTTGGAATGGTTATATAGTCGTCTGTGAACACGTAAAATGATGAATGATGCAGCATTGCATACAGCACCTCAAACCACACTAAACCACATACCCACAGAGATTTGTTGTCTTACACAGACAAGCAGACTGGTATACTTCTGGTTAAACTTAGCATCTCTATTTTGTACAATTGGTTTTTTTTGTTTGCACTTTTACATTGCGAAATAAAACGTTATTATATTGAAAGTCAGTTATGATATCTTCCGTATATTGTTTTGTGGTTATCTCATAACAGATTATGTTCTTCCTCTTCTTCACAGTTGTGGGGTGTCATCAAACAAGGCTATAGATGCAAAGGTGATTATCTCACACTTGCACTCCAGTTTTTTAAACACTAGCTTGTGAATATATTTAGTTATCACCATGTCAGTCAGAAGCCTGCGTAGAAGTACCTGCAGACGTGATGGCAGTATGTGGTTTTCTGTGTTGCAGACTGCTAGCTGAACCTAGCCATGCACATGAAAGAGTGGAATCTGCAGTCAAAACCACTTTCTGTTCATTGCCCCTTCCCTCAAAACATTGTGAAACAAATTCTTG
>OMKK01057969.1:5530-16016 GCA_900302305.1 Polymixia japonica | reverse complement strand
ATCTCCGTCCTTTCTTTCAGCTCCCCCCACTGTTCGATGGCTGTTTCTTCTTTCTGCTGGGCTCCTTCAAGGCGCCTCTTAAAGAAGAGCTTGCCCGGCTCGTCCGGGAGGGAGGGGGCCAGCTCCTGAGCCGGCAGCCCAAGCCGGACAGCGATGTCACGCAGACGCTGAACGCCGCTGCCTACCACGCCCTGCCGGGCTCCGACCAGGCCCTGTGCACCCAGTACATCCTCTACGACCCCAAGGGCCCCCACGAGCCCGCTGTGGTTAGGCGCGGCAAGGTGTGGTCAGCTCCCTCAACCTGGTTCATTGACTGCATTGCAGCCTTCCGCCTCCTCCCTGTGCCTGAGTCACAGCCTTAGCTTACATTTTTTTGGGCAATATTTAAAGGTGCTATCTGTAATATGTTAAAATCAAATAAAAAGTTGAATTACAACATTGTATGGTAAGATATAGTATGATGGTGATCGTCTGAAAGCGCCCCCTCTTGTTTTGATTGTGTCTCAGTGGCTGTTTCTCTCTACTTTGTGTTCTTTGTTTTGCTTTGATGACCCGTCAAACATCCTCCCCTCAGCCTGTCCATCAACACGTAGCTCCTCCCCTCAGCCTGTCCATCAACACGTAGCTCCTCCCCTCAGCCTGCACAAGCGGGAACACTGTGCTTCTTGTTTTGGTTTGTTAGTGTAGTTCACCTCACTAAACGCTAGAGTGCCGAACTTACCGATAGCACCTTTAAGATGTTTGGTGTACACTGTGCCGTCAGTTGTCTGATAGAACTATTCATAATCCATTAACAGAAATAATAAACTATATGAAGATGACTAGATCACTAGATCAACCTGTGGCTTCACTGGCTGCGGCTACAAAATAATAGACTCCTATATAAATCACAGCATGAGCATCCAAAAGAAACACTGTAACTAGATTGAGTGACCGTAGAATAAAAATAAACATTCCTGTTCCATACCACCAAGAGTGTTGCACTGGGATCAATTTGTTGTCCGTTTCTATGTCAAACAGTTGTCTCAAGTAAAATTGCTAACCCAGGTCTGCACTGGCTCACCAGAAAGAGTTAATTATCTAATCATCTAATTGAAAACGCTTCTCTTAAACAAGAATGGATCCCTGAAAAGATCAATTGAAAACCAAGATGAAATGAATAGGAAGGAGAATGGGAAAACCAAAACAATGAATCATTCTGTTAATGTGTTGGAACCTGATCTGGAAAAGAAACAAAACTTTCTTTTCCTTTTGTCTTTGGTAGAAGTGTGTGTGTGTGTGTGCGTGTGCATATGTGCATTTGTAAGGCTGCGTTTTCTGGCCCTGTGCCCCGAGAGGTCTTCTGTTGGCCATCTCCCAAGATGCCGTTTTCAGTGGGATTAGTCAGGGATGCGCCTAATTGCTATTGATTGCTGCGTGCCGCATTAAATTGCTTCCCCCTTCCCGTCCATGGGGGGAAGTAGGAGAAGGCAATTAGTAGTGCGGACAGGACCGAAGCCCAGACTGACTGGCAATGAAATGGAATGGCGGAATGAACCTGTGAGTAATGCCCTCCGACTCACTGGGTGGCACGTAAACCTTAGGCACTATCTTCTTACCATCTTACGTTCCCTCTCGACACAGCAGTGAGATGAGGGAATTGTTATTTTGTTGTTTGTTGAGCTCTGATTGTTGGAAGCATACATTTGAGCCGCCCACGGGGTCAGTTTCAATCCCTCAGATATCAAATTGTTTGATTTTTGCTTGCTTGCTCGGCTTGTTTGATAAGGGGTGGTCCTGGATTCAGGGAGATTTGTTTTGCAACGTCCTCCGAGTCACAATGGAATTTTAGCAACATGCTGACATCAGTGTACATTTGGATGCTGGGAAGAATTACTCTTGTCAGTAGCAAGGAATTGCATGTGTGCAGTATTTGTCATCAGTGTTTCTCTTTCTAACATTCGTTTCGGTGCCTCACTATGGGGAACGCCCTCTGTGTGATCCTCAGAAGCATTTTGTCATTACTCAAGCCGTGAATGGCTGGCAGTCATGACGCCTGTGTCAGAGGCAGTACGTCCAGCTTTGTATTAATGGGACTGGCACAGCGTCACTCATCCTTTGAACACCTCGCTTTTCTCAGAAGCAAAAGCATCTCAATTCGAGCGCTCAGTTTAACTGCCCAACAGCGTGAGCTAAACACCGGCCACCGGGCGCTGACACTCATTGAATTGACTAACTGTACTAAGCACCCTTCTTCACTATAGAACTGGGCCCCAAGAGAAAGCTAGCTGTCACGAAACTGTAGCCTACAGCTAATTAGCTTCTATCAGCTAGCCTAGTTAATTTAGCCAACCCGATGAATACATTTTTCTAAAGGACTTCCCTCAGAGTCATGGGTGAGGGAAAGCCACCAGCACGGCTATGCTCCTGTGGTTGCAAAATCTCAGGGATGGATAACCATGCTGTGTGCATCACCTGTCTCAGGCTGCAACATGCCCAGGCCGGCTGGTTTACGCTGAAGTTAGACTGATGGACCGGGACCCTATGGTTGGCACGGTTGTACCCATGGAGTATGTCTAGCATGCTACACCAGGCGTTAGCTGGGTTGACCAGCCTAGACACCTCTGACACATTACCAGGGGAGATGGATGACAGCCACCAGGCTGGCCAAGAAGAGCAACTCTCCATGATGGCATCTGGACCCACCCTACCCTTCAAGGCTAACCGCCTGCAGTCCTTTCTCTCTGAGAAGGCCTACAGGTCAGTTGCTGCAACAGTGAGGGCCTCTTCTCTACTACTGGCATACCAGGCAGAGCTAGAAGACTAGATGACATCTTACAAGATGGGTTGTCCAGGCAGCAGGAAGACCGCTTGGCACCATCATCACTGAGGAGAGGGCAAGATGGCTTAACCTATCTGGGCTGTCAGACAGGGACAAGCACAGCATCCTTCTACAGGATGAAGGCATTGGCCCTGCTGGCCTTTTCAGCACCGCTGTTGCCCAGAACCAGAAGGAACCCTGGGCCAGGAAGCCTCTCCCTACCACAGTGAGTCCACCAGCCACATCCTGAGCTACATCCTCAGCCCAGCCCTCGGGAAGGAAGAAAAAGCGGGCCACCTAGCCATTCAGGTTTGCCAGTGGGGAGCATTGGGCCATCCCAGCCAGAGCCCCAGACCCCTCTCAGCTCTGTTCCTGAGCCTGTTTAGAAGAGCCAATTCAGATTCCCTCCCAGTTGGTGTCCAAAACCACAGCCTAGAAGATGGTCATCTTGCAAACACTGTACATTGGCCTGTAATAAAAGTGCCCCTTGTGTATCCAGGCATGTTGCCAAGGACACTCTTGAAAACAGAAAAAGAAAACATAATGTTGAAAAACAAAGGGCATTCAACCCTAACAACACATAGAGAAAGCACTCCCTCTGGGGTGATGGGCCACTGTCCCAGTACAGGTGCGTGCAGGGACGCAGTACGCCAAGGTGTCTGCACAATCCCGTTCCGCCGCACGAGGGAACCAAAGCTCCATCTATGGTTGAGAACAAGGTGTTCAAATTCAAGGGAATACTCACATGCGAAAGGGGAGTCAGCCCGAGTACTACAGGAATAAATACCCTCACTGCTAAACAAAGGGGCGATAAAGATTGTAGCCCCCCGAGAAGAGCCACTATCTACTCAAGATATGTCCTAGTATTAAAAAGACGGGGGTGGGGACTACGATGATCCTAGATCTGCGTACTCTGAACTCCAGAACACCTTAGGCCGTTCAAGTTCAGAATGCTGACGAATACGACTCTACTGCGGATGATACGCCCAGCCCATTGGTTTACATCAATCGACCTGAAGAATGCATATTTCCATGTACCGATATACCTCCCTCACAGAAAGTTTCTCAGATGTGCCTTCCAGGGCAAAATATACAAATACACAGTACTGCCGTTCGAGCTCTCTCTGAGTCTTTGTGTATTTGTGAAATGCACGGAAACAGCTACTGCTCCTCCTCCGGAGGTGGGGCATTTGTCTTGCAATGTACATAGATGGCTGTTGACTGCAAGTTCAAAACTGGTAGCAATGGCGTACACCAGTGTGATCATAGCGCACCTCATGGCTCTAGGTTTCAGAATAAACTTTGAAAAGAGTGTACTGTTACCTACACAACATATATTACATAGGGCTGTCCATGAACTCTGTCATTCAGGAAATGTATTCCTGTTAAACTGTCTCAGACTGTTGGGTCTCATGGCATCATCCATAGTAGTCATCCTTCTGGGCAGACTGTATATGAGGGGCTTCCCTCAGGCTGGACCCAGCACGCCACGGTCACCTTCATGTTATGGTTACAGCAGACTACAGCTGTTCTGCACCCCTGGAAAAATCCCACATTCCTGGTACAAGGGACGCCAATAGGCACAGTCCTATCCAGCAAGGTGGTAACTACAGATGCAAACCTGAGTGGGTGGGGGATCACCCACAAGGGCAGAACAGTGGAATTTGGAGTCCTCACCTCCAGTCTACCCACATCGAGCTTATGGCAGTGTTTCTTACCTTGAGACATTTCCTTCCATACATAAGGGGCTATCATGTTCTGGTCAGAACAGACAACACAACTGAAATAGCGAATGCCAACAGACAGGGCGGCCTACGGTCCCATCAGTTGCACACACTGGCTCACAAACTGATAATTTGGAGCCGTGTGCATCTCCTGTCGCTGAGAGCCATGCACATCCTAGGTGTTAAGAACCTGGGAGCAGGCCTGTTATCCAGAGGCAATCCCCAATACAGGGACCGAAAACTCTATGCAGAAATAGTGTGTCAGATCTGGGCACAGTTTGGCCAATCCAAGATAGACCTCTTTGCCTCAAGAGAGAATGCTCAGTATCCCATGTATTTCTCTCTCAAAGACCAGGATGCACCAATGGGGACAGATGCGCTGGCACACAAGTCCTGCTGTATACATTTCCCCCATTGACATTAATTGTCCCCACTCTGGCCAGAGTATGAGAGAAAGGCGTCACTAATACTTATAGCCCCATTGTGGCCGGGCAGCTACTGGCTGGCAGAGATTGTTCAGCTACTATGGAGCCAACCATGGCAACTCCCGATACACAGGGACCTGGTCTCCCAGGTGCACAGAGTGATATCATCCTCATCCGGAATGACTAGCTCTCTGGGCTTAGCCCCTGAACGGTTCAACCTGAATATAGTTGGGCTTCCCGAGAACGGCATAGCCACTATTCAGAGTGCAAGAGCCTCATCCACAAGTACTCTATGGGAGTAAATGGCATGTATTTGAGGAATGGTGTGAAACGTCACAGACTGTACCTTTCCGGTGTTCTGTGCCAGTAGTCCTGTCTTTTACTTTTACATGAACTGCTGGATAAGGGTAAAGCTTTCTCTAGCGTTAAGGTGTACTTATCTGCTATTTCAGCATGTTGTGGGTTTTTGAGATAGGCCAACACCTCCTTGTATGTCATATTATGAAGTATTATGCCATCTCCCCCTGGTGGCTAAGCAGCTCTCCTCATCATGGGACTTATCATTGGTCCTGGATTCACTCACCCATTGTTTTAAGCCCCTGGACCAAGTGGAGTTCAAGGTGCTGTCATTAAAGTTGGCCTTGCTGCTGGCAGTTTCCTCAGCTAAGTGGGTCAGTGATATCCATGCTTTATCAGTGCATAATGAGTGTACCCAGTTCTCCCCGGGAAACACTAAGCTAATGTTAAAGCCTAATCTGGCATTTACTCCCAAGAACCCATCCCTGGTGTGTCTACCTCTTGAGTTGGATGCATTCAATCCCCCTCCGTTTTCCTCCAAAGAGCAACAACATTTACATATGTTGTGTCCAGTGTGTGCATTGCATATCTACATGGACAGGATAAAGAATTTAAGAAAATCTGATCAATTATTTGTGTCATGGGCTAAGCCTCGTACGAGTAAATGGTTCACCAAGCAGTACCTTTCCCATTGGATAGTGGGTGAAATTGCTTTGGTCTACTCCAGCAAGGGGCTTCAACTCCCCACCAGGTTGTGTGCACATTCCACTAGAGGAATGGCAACGTTTTAGGCCCTTTTCAGGGAATTTCTATCAAAGGTATATGCACTGCCAATAGTTAGGCTTCACTTGTGCCATGCTTGGCACATACTGCTTTGAGTGTAGGCTCAAATGGTGGTAAGAGTGAACATATATGAGGGCTTGGCAGTCGATCATGAGATAAGCTTGTCTGGTAATACGGGAGTCAGTATATCGCCATTGTGAGACACTGAAACAAATGTTTGAAAGATAACTTTAGGTTACCAACCTAACCCCGGTTCTCTGATAACATGCGTAAGGTGTCTCACCAGACCACCCTCCTTGCACAAAGCGAGAAATAGGTGTGCTTATTTTGAAGAGCGAGACTGTGTCAGTCCTATTAATAGGAAGCAGGGCGTCCTGCCTCTGATACAGGTGCCATGACTGCCAGCCATTCATGGCTGGAGTAATAACAAAATGCTTCTGAGGATCACACAGGACATTCCCCATAGTGAGACGCTGCACTTATGTTATCAGAGAACCGGGGTTACTTTTGTAACCTAAAGATTTTCACAGTTTGTATTGAAGGAGAAGTTTATTTATAAAACTAACTTCACAGTGTTGTTTACTCACCCCCATGTCAGTCGAATCCCAACTGAAGTTTGTAAGTCCACGTAATATTGACATTGTTAGAAGCCAATTCAACGGACTGCCTTGGGACCCATTGTTAGTTTTAGCTTCTAATGCCATCGATATTACACAGACTTACAAACTTCAGTTGGCGTTCGACTGACATGGGGATGAGTAACCAACACTGTGAAGTTAGTTTTATTAAGTGAACCTCCCTTTTAGTGACCTGGAGGGCAGCAAATGAAACCACCCCAAATACAAAAAAAGTATCAAAGAAAGAAATTCACACTAGTCTTGCTGAATAACACTTCTTTTCAAGTCTATTTAACAAAATAGTGTTTGTCTCCATAAATAATACACATTTTCTTATTTTTTTGTCTCCACGTCAGATTCCAGAATACACATTATATGTTTGAAGATATTTACATATGCACAACATAAGGAGCACCAAGGGTTGTTTTAGATTTCAGATATGGAATTTGAATCTCATGTTTGGGCTGGCATACCATTATTTTCTTACATCATGTATGGGTGAACCTGTGCAGGTGTGTGTTTTCTTACTATTAACCAAACCTTGGCTCTTTTCTTAAATAAAAATGTCCACGTTACCTCTACGAAAATGATCGTACCCAACCCTTTCTCCAGAACAGACCCTTGGTGCCCAAAATATTAATACAATTGATTGTATAATAACAGTGTTTCTCTCCTTATTTCAGATAGTACTCTCTGTTGGATTTCAGGCACACTTAATGTAACAGTTTTGATATTTAAAAAAAGAACAATCTTTCATAGCTTCCAGCTACAGTAAGTCGGTGTCTCGTGGAAAGAGGAAATGGTACACCTTTTACAAAATGCCCATGTACAAGCCTGTGGTTGGGAATGGGTAGGAGCATGGACGAGATAATTTAAATTTAAAAAGACATTCAGGGACAGACACACAAAAGACTCCATTTCTTGGCAGAAAATGAACGAAGGCAGACTGTACTGACCTATCCCTGAAACTCTGCAGCTTCGTGTACTTCCCAGGAGAAAGGTCATCTCCTAAGGTTTGCTCTGTTTTTTTTCGTTTTTTTCTTCGTCTGGCTTGAGGCTCTTTGGCTGCATTTACACAGGAACGAAAATCTAAAAAATTTGTACGCTTCGCAACACAGACCTGGGGCCAGATTCACAAAGCTCTTAAGAAAAAACATACAAATTTTCTTAAGAAAATATTTGAGAAATTTGTAAGATAGTTCTTAAGTGCAATTATTCAAAATATCTGAAGAACTTTGTAAATAATGTCTTAATAAGCAAAACAATTACATATCTAAGGGAAAAAATGTAAACAAACTGCTATGATTATCGAAACCACAATTTTACATCAAATTGCTATTTTGTTGCATGATGTGTTGAAGTTTCAACTCATGGGCATGTTCTTCCAGTTAAAAAAGAAAAAGTCAAGGTATTTTGACCTTTCATTTTTGACATGCTTGATTGCTGTAGCTGTAGCTAACGCTAACTTCTGTTACAAACATGAAAAGATGAAAAGAAAAGATGCAAAAATGTTATATTGTGTTGAAAATGTCAAGCTAGCCATATAGGTTGGTAAAGGTTACATCCTGTTATATAGTTCCTTATTTTAACACCAAAATAGCATTACTGAGTACTCGAATTTTAAAACTATATGCTATATCAATGTATCGATTTACAAAAACAAAAAAAAACATGATAATTATTTTATCTCAAACATTATTTCAGATTCAATAAAAGGTTGAGCCTTAGGCTTAGTTTAGGTTTACCTTCACACAACAATGTGTCTAAGACAGTTCTTTACCTATTGGAAAGTTATGGTCATATTTAAGAAAAAATAAAATAAAACTTCTTTCAAGAATCTAATTTCTTAACTTTATTCTTGAGAAAAAACACAAGAAGAAAGTTAAGAACATGTCAAGAAGACATCTCTTTGTGAATACAAATGTTTCTTAACTTTCTTATGTCCAAAGTTAAGAAAACAAAATGGCATTTAAGGGGAAAAAAAAGGCTTCTTAAGAACCTTTCATGAATCCGGCCCCTGTTCTCCTCCTGGTTGTCTTAACATGTCTAGACAAGCATGAGAGGATTACATCTTGGCAATTAAGAGACCTTTGTGTCTGTAAACGGAGCATATGCAATCAAGTCACAAAAAAAATATACATAGACATCCATGTTCACCCATCTGGGACCTCTTGGGAAACTGTCACTTTGAATTTGGGGTTTGTTTTTTTATATACTTCTTTAAAGAAACCTTCAGAACCCACAAGTCTTTTGAGGCAATACATCCTTTCCCTCCCTCTAACCTCACCTATCAGGATTAAACTTAGTTTGAGGACTCTATTAAATTAACTGAACTATCTTTTTTAGTGCACTTGCTTTACTTGCACACTTCCCGTTCCCTAAAGAAGACCAACTTACTACCTGCAATAACTATATAAACCCAACCACCCACTGTGTGGAGGTATGGTCAAGCCCAACAATGGTCTGCGGATGCATTATGAGTTGGTACTACCTTCCAACTCACTTTTTCCGCTCTCACCTCCAGTCAGGTGATGGAAAAGAATGACTGGACACGTGGACTTATCAAGACTATGAGGGAAAACCACCGTAGGCAGGACGTCTTCAGTTTTTGTTCAGAAAAGTCGGCATGACTCGGGACAAGAAGCGGAGACCGTTTTACGCTGAAGAGCGACGTCCCCCGTGCGGAAGATTCCTGACGCGAGGATCACCTCGCGTTGGTCGGTTCTACGAATAACTTAAACGTCAAATCTGCCGTCTTTGCAGCCTATGTTGACTTTCATCAAAGGAACGCGCCGGGTTTTTTTTCAGGGCCGCGTTTGAATTAAACGTAATATTTTTAGCCGCGATTGAGCTGTCTGCTAATCGCACTGATTCACCCCCCCCGGCGCCACTGGACATTAAAAATGTAAGGGTTGACTAACTAGCTTTGGGTGATGCATTGCGGTACACCAGTACAGTACACCAGAGTGCAAAGAAAACAGCACTTGAAGGACTCAGCTGTTGGTATGAAGTCAAAGGCCATGCTTTAAATAAGGATCTTATCAAGAACGGTAGCAATAAGGCATCAGTGGTGGCAGCAATGCCTTTGAGCCCCAATTAACTGGAACTCTCTCGATAGCCACGGATGTCGATCCAAAATATTTAGATGCATCTATAGTCTCGAGAAAATCGTTTGACATTTAAAGTAATTAAGATGAATGAAGCCCCCTCGTTAATCACGAACGGTTTGGAGTACCGAGACAAGTGATTGATAAACATAGACGTCAGTTTTGTTTTATGAGTCTGCCGACCAATGTGTCTCAAGCCAGATAGATGAGGCCTGTCTTTGCGGTGAAAGACGCTCGATCACTGCAGCTTAATGAGGGAAATGACCTGTGCCGTAACGTCGCACCCAAAAATGGAACTCCGCCCACATTCTTTTGAGCTCGTGATTTCTCTCCGCTGCCATTTCGCAGCGACTGAGATACTTTCAAAAAAAAAGAGTTTTAGTGGCTTTTAAGGTAATGTATTGTTCCGCCACCGATTTAGTCAGGGGTCTTCATCCGGTGTTCATTTCTGTCTCATTACGGGGGTGCTGGGAGCCGTTATTAAGTAGCCCATCCATCACATCCCAGGAATAGGGTCTAAAAGGTTAACGGGAACGGATTTTCTGGAAATGGAAAAAATACCGGTGATGAATGGCATGAGCTTACTGAAATTCACCTTTGAATTAATGACTAGTATTTATCATTTCAAAAAGCATGGGGTGTTTTGGGCTTGGGTAGGGTGACGCTTGTTGGAGGCTTTAACGTTTGAGGCCCAGCCCTCATTTTGGAATCTATCACGGCAATACATTAGCCT
>OMKK01057956.1:7112-19356 GCA_900302305.1 Polymixia japonica | reverse complement strand
CTCCTCCCACCCCTCTCTCAGAACCACTCGGCATCAATGACGGAGGTCACATGACTAAAGGGGCAGCACCGGGTCACGTTTGCGTCTCCGCAGCACTTCCAGACACAATGACAAGGACGCAGCGCCGCGTGGCTCCGAATGCTTAATGAACACAATCCTGACGTACCTATCTAACGCACCTGGGGGCCAAAATACACCTTGTTTGTAATGGTTTCAAACTGGTTGAGCACTGCGTGATTCGACCTGCCGAGACACCTGGATTGCATCTGTGGAAAGAAAAAAAACCTAATCGTTGCAGACTTTGTTTTTCAGATATTTGAAACCATTTGAAACATGGGATTTTTTTTCCTCCAGGGTGTGATGTTTGTAGTTAGAGGACGGTGTTTTGTACATTTTGTATGAGCGAGTGCTGTAGCCTATCCTGACGGTGTTAACGTCTGCACACTTCCTGTCAGCTGACTCACACTGTTTCACATCACTTCCTGTCAGCTGGCTCACACTGTTTCACATCACATCCTGTCAGCTGACTTGCCTGTTTGATCCCCTCATCTATACCCTCAGCCTGAAAAAGTTCTATAGAAAAATGTGATGTTGTTCTGTGATGTTTGTCATTTGTACAGAAGGGAAAAAAAAAACATTGATTCTTTTTATTATTATTATTTCATGTACATTAACTGACCGTGTCAGGTCGTATTTTGTAAAGATTTCTTTGTTCATCTGTATGATTATTATGATCCATTTGGACCTGTTTGCCTGCTGTAAACCTGGATATGTTTTGGTATCAGTTTAGGTGTTTTGGGAGATTGCCCCCTTTTCCCTAAGGAGGAAATGATAAGACAGAGTTATTGACATTCTAAATGCCAGATATTGTGGTACGGTGACTGCAGATTGCCATGTTATCGGCCACCATCCTCACTGTGAGTGTGTTCATCCTAATTTCCTGATTTGCTGTGATGCTAATAGCCATTTCTCTACAGCAGGGTCCAGGGGGGTTAATGTATCCTGGGTCGAAGACTTCCATCTGGTAAAACTATTTATTTGAAACCAGAGCCCCATTGGAAAATGATATCTTAAAAAAAGAAAAAAAAAAAAATACAGAAATGTTCTTTGGGGGGGGAAATAAACTTGACCTGGCTCGCACTGTAGTGGAAACCAGGCTTAAAAACTCCGTCTTAGCTTTTCCTCCTTGAAGCCCGCCCACTCCCAAACCCGCCAGTGGATTGTGACGCAAAGTTGTGATTCCATTTCCTCTTTCGTCCCTATTGGACTATACGCCCAGCATGAAGAGAGAACTCAAGATGTTTTATAGATATTCATGATTTGTATTATACTGTTATTATTAACATTGTGATTATGATGGTCTTTTTCTTTAAAAAAAAAAAGAAAAAAAAAGAAAGATGCATTTCATTTGAAATGCTGCATATATTTTATTTCTTGGTTTGTCCATGAATTAAATAGTCAGTAACACAACTGTATTCACTTCTTGTTTTCATATTGTTCAACACTCAGTGGTAAAGGACAATAAGTCAAGAACCTCAAGTTAAATACAAGTACTTTGAAACTGTATTTAAGTTCAATACTGTGTTAAAGTAATAAGTTCAACGCCCCCGCAAAAAAAAAAAGCTGGGATTGGAGATATAAATGCAGCTAGAAAGGCACTGGGAGAGACTCTACACCTGTGCTGCCTGGGTCCAAAAAGGTGGTCAGCAATACATCCGACTGATGATGGAGCACTTAAAAATGCTAAAACTCTGAATAATATTCAATAGTGCAGGTCCTTGGCTGACTGTCAACCTGTCCACCAAGGTTGAGCCAAATCGAATAATAAGGTGTGAGATATTGTGGTTACGTACAGACAGACAGACAGACAGACAGACACAGACCAAGGTGACAATGAAATCATCTCATCTTTAGAGTTTAGGTGATTCTATGGGGAGGAAGGGACACCTATGATTTCTCTGGTTGGGAAAAAAAAAAAGACTTCACTGCAGTCAAGTTTCTTTCAGTGTCGGGTCGCATTATTATTATTATTATTATGATGTTCATTTTCATCATAACTACTTCAATTCTCTTTTTGAACCCATTCAGCAACCACATTCACCAGATACTTACCATTTTCCTCAAAGTGGTCAGAAAAAAAAAACTTGTGGGCCATTTCACGTTTGGGTAAGCAGGAAAACTATTGCGTCATGGATCATAGCTTCCTTACTACCTTTGAACAAAATATCCGCTTTTGTACTCTCTTTAGAGCAAGACGAGAAAGATGGCGATATTTCAGGAAGCCTACAGTTGGACAGGCGCCAAAAAGGTCTCGATGTCTTCCTCACGGTCTCCTGTCCACGATGTCAAATCACCTCCGTCCAACCACACAAACGTCTGCCACACAACTGATTTGACTGAGCGCAAGCGTCCTAAAACTAGGCTATTATTTGGTTTCTTTGTTGATTTATCCCGTTGTAAGCACATTGAGCTTCAGAGATGTTTATGTCACCCGCCAGGCGATACGTACACACAAACGGAAAAGAGAGCTGACTGCTCAGTCAGGGTACTCGCTCGTCTGCTTTGTCAGGTGTTCATTTCAGCCGTGGCAGTCTGTGCTTACCCTGCAGACACACTGTCTAAATGGATATAGTGTGTGTGCGTATGACTGTGTGTGGGGTATTCGGAGTATGTCCTCGGCTGTTTCGAGCACGCCACCGTCTTGTATGAGCGAGGGATAGTGCCGGGATGAAATAACATTTCTGGGTAAGCAGCAGAGCTTTGTGACTGGGGTGGTTATGCTGAAGGGTATTTTTTAAGCTATAATGGGATCTCTAGATGGTTGAAATTGAGTGACTACAGGTGAAGCTCTGTGACCACCTTGGGAAAATACTCCAGCTAAGTGTAGCCTCAGTGCATTACGGTGGATTGAGCTTCCCCAGTAAGTCAGGTTTTGTTTGCGGTACCCAGAAATCTCTCGGAGGTAATAGCAGGCATTTTGACTGTCGTGTTTATCAGGCAATAAGGGATATTTGGATGTATGATTAAATAAGGAACCTGGTACAGTATAATAATTGGGGGTTTTGGGTCAGTAAACTCACTTTGTTGCAGAAGAAAGGTCCTGGAGGTAGTCCTGGAGGTATTATAAATGCCCTAAACCGTTCACGGCTCAACGACTATTACATTTGGGATGCTACTTCTCCTAGCAACTCGGAGGTTAGGCATGGCGACGCACAGGTTACCTATGACTTTTTAAATGAAAAGAGACATTTCAATTAAATCCAGTTCAAACAACAGAGGTATTTTTTTTTAATAACAGAACACATCCAAACTCAAACAGAATAGATGCAAGAAAACAACAGAACAGGTGTGGTGACAGCAGGTCTAGTTTAGAGTGTCGGTAGAGAATATCTTTGGGACCATAATCACATAACATCTCAGAGTACATTTAAAGAGCTATGCTCACTTTTTTTTTTAACAATGTGTTGGCACTGACATTAATTGTGGCACTATTTCTGGTGGGTATCCCTATTACAAAAGCACCAAGAGTTTTGAAGTGGCTTGGTTCCAGAGTGGAAAATACTGAGTTTCTCATTTTGGTTGTGGGCTGAAAAACGGAGGACGTATCGTCATTATTATTTCATGTACGCCTTATAACTACTTCAGCTTCCAGGTCATTTATATCTTCGTCTTTCAATCATTACAAAATAGAAAATCAAGGGATTCTAGATTAGAAATCATACTCATGTTTAAATGACAAATACAGATGCAGGTTTCTGTAAGAGCCTATGAGGAAGTAATGCAGAGGTCCATAAAAAGAGGTTTTGGTATTATCCTATAGCCCACCACAATATGCCAACCAGCCATTCTTGAAGAAGATATAGGTATCTTCAAAGCATTAAATCTCCAATATTTAACTTTTATGTAGGTATTGAGTGCCAACTCTCCCCCCCAGTAGGAAATGTTTAATGACCTTGAGATCATGCCAAACCATTTAAATGCATTATCAGAGGTCAGAATCACTGGAACATCAATGGGAAATCAACCAATTTTTCCTAGTTCCCGCTAAATTTACTATTTTCAAGATACAAGGTTTCAGCAGGACAGTAAGGATAAAAAGAGGTGCAACTGGCTGGGTTCAACTCCAGGACAGTTACACTCTCAATGAGTCTCAACATACGGTGGGTAAATTAGCTCATCCAGCTTAAATACTGAAGAGTCTTCATGTCTATGATCAGGCTTATTGTCATAGCAAGCATATCTGTACCCTTGAAGAGCAAGGCTTGAGTGGGAAGGAAGGAATTAGAAGAAGAAAGGAAGTAGAAGAAGGTAATAGAAGAAGGGAAGGAATGAAAGTGGAGAAGAAAAAAAAAAAGCAATGGCGGATAAGGAGGTGTAGAAATTAAGGGAACAGAGGACTAACAAGACTAGGTCAAAACCTAGTATATGGCTGGACCGTGTGTGGTCAATGTGTGAAATTGTGGCCAAAAGCGTTGTCGCTAGAGGGCTTTTAATTTGAAACGGATACATCAGCCAATGGGGAAACTCTAACACTCGGCCGGCCAATGGTGTAACTTCATCACTTGATGACAGACATTTGCGTTTATAGAGCTGGCCCTGCTGATGCGTCCAGCCAAAAAAGAAAAGAACGAGTTAGACCTCAGGGCATATAGAGCACAGGGTGCACAGCTTTTGAAAGCGACAAGCTCAGTGAGGGTCTTTGGACAGCGTCCCTAGCTCACCAAACATAAAGAAACCCTTTAGACCAGGGACATTTCTAGTTTCAAAAGTGAGGGGATGTCCTAGTGGAATTCCAGAACTCGTGAGGGATCTAGTCCCCGGAGAACATCTCAATCCAATGTTCAGGAACATTCTAATTCCAGAGCCCAAGGAAAGATTCTGATTCCAGAGCTCTGGAAAGATTCTAACACCAGAACTCAGGGAATGATCCTGTTCTAGATCCTGTGGAAAGTTTTAGAATCTAGATCTGTAGTTTAGCAGGTTCCTCTGTTGGGCAGAGCAGAACAGAAGACCTTTAGATCTCAGGGAGCGTGTTGGTGTGTTGGTTAGTCTGCTGGTGGGACTGGTTATACTGAGTGAACTGGTGAACTTGTTGGTGCGTAGTAGGCTGGTTAGGTGCAGTCTGGTTTGTGGGCTGGTTTGTTGTTTGGTACTGTTCCAACTCCCTCTTCCTCCTCATGGCTGACTGTAGCTGCTGTTTAATTATGAGGATTTGACCCTCCAGTTCTGACAGCTCCTGAACCAGCGGGTTCCGGCCCACCCCGGCACCACGGCCAGACCCACAATCTCCCACTCCCAGACCCAGACACTGTCCTTGGGTTATCCCCTGTCCAGAGACCCCCTGCCCGGGCCCCAGTACCAGACTGGCTCCAGACCCCCGTCCCTGGCCCAACCCCAACCCAAGCAGGTCGGAACGACCGTTGGATGTGGTCACTAGGGGCAGGTGTTTCTCAAGCTGGGGAAGAATGTGGGGGTGAGACAGGGGAGAAGGGGGAGGTGGAGGAGGGAGGTCCTGGGAGAGTGGGCGCTCCAAGTCATTCTGCTGCACTTCCTGCGGAAGGATCCTACGTCTGTTGCAGTGGGCGGACTCTGAGGGATTCCAGGATGCTGATTGATTGTTTCCCTCATTGCACCTGCGGATCAGACGGATACAAAGAGAAATGTAAGGTTGCCAGAAGGCTA
Organism: Polymixia japonica; assembly: GCA_900302305.1. Taxonomy (NCBI): domain Eukaryota; kingdom Metazoa; phylum Chordata; class Actinopteri; order Polymixiiformes; family Polymixiidae; genus Polymixia; species Polymixia japonica. The sequence goes on along the minus strand of OMKK01057956.1, from coordinate 13,674 downwards.
GATAGTATTCCTCCCCGGTCATTGTAGGAATATGCTGATGTTGCTGATGATATCGCCCCAGTGCTCACTCTGCAAACTGTTCCTACTTCTCTGCCTGTTGTGTGGAAGACTGCAGTTCAGATAAGACCAAAAGGCCAGCCATACACATTTCCCTCTAAATCCTGTCCAGGAGACGTTTTGTGCTTAGAAGCTCATACCCAAGGCCTTGGAGGAATGCAAAAACCGGTATGCATATTTACCAAGACATAGTACAACACATACTCATTGGAGCCACATACACTTGGTTTAGAAAGAAAAACTCACAAGCCAGCCATGGTGTATATTCTCTTCAAGGTGAGCTATCAAAGGCCTGTGATTGTGTTAACAAAAGGGAATCCCTACATCCTCTAACTAATCTTGACCTTGTCCACATTTTTCACCTGGCTGTACAGCTATATAACAGGAAGAAGGCATATTCAGCACATTGGTGGACATTACATCAGGGTCCTCCCCGGGATGGTGGCATCTCAATCTAAAGGGAAGAAGGGAACAGTAAACAATATATATCTTACTGAAATGAAGCCAGGGAAGTCAAGAGTCTGTTTTCCGAGACAGTTTCTACAAACACCCCCCCTTAAACCTGGGCTGAGAAATGATGTGTGTGTTGACATACTCCAAATATAAACTGTAATACTCAGTTGAGTGTTTCTTTTTGGTAAAAGTTGGCTTTATGTTGGATAGTTTGTATTCTACTACTGCTTGAATGAATAAAACAAATATTATGTTCAATATGTTGTTTTTTCTCTGACAACATAGACCCATGCCCGTTGTAATAGAATACTGCTGTAATGCCAGGTAAACATTTTAGCATAACCCTGATATTCAATGGTGCATTTATGGTCCAAAGTACAATCAGCTTTTATACTTTTTGCTGAAGACTAATATAAATTTAGAAAATCTAGTGTATGTAACCCAGTATGGAATACATCAACACAATAAAATATATCCTTTCAAAGGTCACTTTTCTGCACTTGGTATAGAATATAGTATACTTCAGACTGAGTTGTATTCACAGTCAACGTCATACGACTTATTTTATATTTATATATTTTATATTTATATATTTTCTTCAACCTCTTTACTCATTATGTTCCACTGTCTTTGCACAACTAGCTAGGTAATGTCCTTGTGTTGCTGTTATTATTATAATGTTCATGTTATTATAATGTTTGTTAGCCACAGCTGTATTACTTTTTAGATGCCATTCCTTCTTTGCTGTATATTATTCTTTGGTTGCTGCAATATTGTAGTTTCCATAGCTGGGTAAATAAAGTAAATCTGATCTAAACTGGTCTAATTGAATCAATCAATGTAAGAACTGGACAAAAAAGGAAATCGAGTCCCCTCACTCAAGCAAAATTATTTTACATCTATTTAACCAGATTTGTGACTGTGTCTGAAGAATAACTTTAAGTTTCCAATACAAGAATTGAGAGGAGAGCTGAGTTTCATATTATAGAAATAGTAAACTAAGTTAAGAACTCTGTGGATCAAATGTGTTGATGTATGGAAGAACATCCTGCTTTCAAAATGGAGTTGAGCAGAGAGATGAGATCATCATCATACTAGAAGAGCATTTGGAAAAACATTGCATCTGCTCTTAAAAAATGATTGCTTCTTTGAAAGAAGAGCATAATATGGATTATGGTTAACTTTATCGTACGAGCTTTGCTTACAAAACAAAAACATCTTTATGGATGTAATCATTGAGGGTTTTAAAAATGGATTAAAAATCATCCATACATTCTATTTCTAAACATACATTTAAACTGTTATGCTGATGACATACATATATACTGTATGTTTATACTGTATACATCTTGTATATGCCTATAAAACCGAGGGATATTAATAGTCTAGCCACTCATACTGCAGATGTTGCAGAAATAAGCAATTTAACAAAACCAGTTTAATCTTTTTCACCTCAACCGTCTCCATTGAACTGATTTGTTGTGTGCTCTGTCCCAGATGAATAATGTACTTTGTCTGCCCATTTTAAGATAGTAGCAATTTGATGTAAATTTGAGCTTTGACAAAGACCTTAAACGAGTTGTGCAATCTTCTTTCTTTTAATGTGAATATTTTGTGTTCTAATGAGGAATATTTCTAAAATTTCTAAAATGTAACATTAGTGGTCTGTAAAAAGTCATCCATGCTTTCATTTCTTATTCCGACTACTGCCATTCTGTATTCCTTCCTCCCTTGTCTCCAGTTGGTAGAAAACGTAGCAACTAGGATTCTTACCGGTGCTAGAAGTAAGTTTTAGAATCGATTTTGGGGTTTTACTGATCACTTCTAAGCCACAGATGGCTACTGGCACCAAGCTAGACTTTAACCCTTTAAGAGCCAGATTGCAACCCGAGGTCCTTGGGTAGAAGAGCTATTCCAAAATCTAGAACAAAAGTGATTGGGCCACCAGGGTTCCATCAGGGTTCTTAGACTCTAGAACAAACTGCCTGAGGGGCTTAGGTTGACTAATACTGTAAGTATTGTCTTTTAAATAACTTTTTAAAAGTCATTGTTTATAGACTTACGTTTATGCAAGTATCTTTAACGACTTGTCATTGACCCTTATTTTGATGGATTACTTTATTGTTTCTTGCTTTACTTCATCTACCTCTTTTTGCTTTTATGGTTAATTGTATGATTGACGATCCTTTGTACGATTTCAAGTCCCGAGTCAGCGGGGTAACATATCGAGCAGGGACGCTGTCCTTCAACCAGAGGAGCTGAGTTTAAGCCCTGAGCTGGTACAGTAAACATCCACCCAGCTAAAGGGTTCAAGATACTGTTTTGTAGCTGACCCTTTGCTCTGAGCTCCCTTTGGAGCGGGGACAAGCAAAACAAGAATGGCCCTGTGGAGATCAGCGAAGTATGTTGATACAAGCAAGTTGTCTCATCTCTCGCAAAAAAGATATAAAGAAATTGTGCTGCTCCAAAAGATCATCGCAACTCGATACGTGACTAGGCAATCAAGTGCTGCAGTTCTGGGACCAAATGTGATTTCCGATAAATTCGGATTAGGTCCAACGTGGCCTCCAGTCTGTCTAATGTGAAGTTAACTCTTAACATCAAGATCGTCCTTCTTAGTGAGAGCATTGAATATTGACTCTTATCTCTAGCAATTATATTTTTTCCACTAGTCTTAAGTTCCTTCTGTTGACAGACATGGTTGACTTCAGGGAGTGTTACTCCCTTAAACAAACAACTAATCATCTACTTTATCTGATTGAACATGCACTTGCCCATCTCTTCTCGAAACACCTTGTCTGGAACGTTTCATTCTCAGTAATTATAATTTCTAAACCCCTATTTCTGCCTAGAAAGTTGTTTGTTTCTAAATAATCATCAAACGGTTCTCTGACACTTCTTCTGTGTATCCTGAGTACATTTTAATTGTAACAGACCTTAAGGTTCCATTAAGGTTCCATTAAGGTTCCATTAAGGTTCCATTTAGTTCTCTATCTATGTGCTCCACCTTTAGTATTATTTATCCTTTACTGTCTTGTAAAAACGTACCCATACTTTTATTAAATGTTTTATTGGGTTTTACGCTTTTAAAGAGTGACCACATAATTCTCATTTTAACTATTCTACGATCATTTCAACACCAGTGTAAATAACTGCATTCTTAGATTGAGACAAACCGCTTTTATTAGATTAGACTAGACGTTTACCAGAGTCTAGACTAAATACGTACATTAAAAACAAATGTTAAAAAAAGCACTTAGGCCCCATTAACTTTGGAGCAGGAAATACAATTAGAAAACCCTGGATCTCTTTATGTTCTTTTCAAACACAACTGCAAACTAATTTTTGTGAACATAATTAATTTAAAATTGGATATTGTTCTCACTATGCTTTAGTTGTCTTGTTTATTTATTTTCCTGAGAGTCTACAATTGATTCTGTTTTGTTGTGCGGGCCCGTGTGTGAGCAACAGTTTCAATCATCCTTTTGGCTTCAATTGGTGGTTCAGCTGATGTATTAAAGGTGCTTTGCGCGGTTTTGGCAATATGTCAGTATTTTTTAAACCTCTCGTTTTGGTCCCAGATGGTCAAAGTATAGTTCTTACATCTATAATCTATGAACCAAATCCCACTTTTACCTCATTCTGCAACAGAATCTTTAGTTTACGACTGCAAGTTTTTGTGAGTTGTGAGTTGATTGACAGCCTTCACCTGAATGTTCATTGGTGCATTGCGGTTGCAGGGCAGGCCCAGGTCAGTCTGTTGATTTAACATACACACAGACAGAGACCCACTACACTGCTTCATTTTAACTACTAGAAGCTAACATTATTCAAGAATTCATCTGAGCCTCTTTAAATAGACATACAAGACTATTGTTTTATTTCTGTTTGTTATGTTTTGATTCTATTTTTTGCTGAATAGTCCTTAATGGCACCTGCAGTGTAAGTCATTTTGTTATTTTGCCAGCACCTTTATCCAGAGCAAGTTACAATTACAAGTGACCAGGTATAGGTCCACTGTCTGGCTCAAGGCCACTTCAAGAGGGCAACCTGGGACCTTCAGGTTATTGGGTGGTCTTGCTAGCTGCTGGGCAGTTTTGTTGTTGTTGTTGTTTGGTTGTTTAATTCCTTTAATTTAACATAATTTTATAAATGTTATTATTATTATTATTATTACTACAACCAGCTCACCCTGCACAGAATAGAGGCAGTGACAATGTACAGGGTCTTTCCTTACTGTGATGGAAGCAGAACGTTTCCTGGTAAAAGTGAGGATTAATGAATTAAGAATTGTTTCCTCTGTAATCTAATGAGTAAGTGAAACTTGAAATTAAATTAAATCAAATTTAATTGTGCTTTAATTATTCTATCATGATTTACTGAAAAATGAATTGTTCCTCTTCATAATTCAATAATTGTACTGTGAGTAGGAATGGAAATCAACTAACCAAAACAAATTCAAGTTGTTTTTTTTCAATATATTTATATCCATTTTTCAAAAAAGGTTTATTGGTCAACATTTCAAAAGGGCCTTTTAATGTGTCCTACTGATCACATTATTTAGGGGTTTAGATTTTTAGGTTTTAACAGGATTTATTTCAAATAGTGATTCTTGAACTTTGCATTGTTCAAGGGGCCGAAACTGTTTGTCGATTAAAAGTTGTCCACAAGGAGCAGAAATAATCTGTGTCGCGAGCCTTTTCTTTATTTGATTTCCTGTTTTATACAGTTCGGCTCAGCACCTAAATAACTAGATGTGCGTGATTTCCTGGATACTCTCAGGACTCTCCACTATTTATTACATGTTAACATCACACAGATAGAAGGACCTAAATTACCCACAAGGCTTCACTAACTAATTACAATTCATGCTACAGCGATAGACTGGTTGTCTGAAAAGCACATCGTTGGTGCTGTGCAAAAACAACACGTATTTTCAGGTATCTCTGTGTCTAGATTTGCTTTTGTGACAGTAGTTGACAGCTGAAATTATCTTCCACATTTAGGAAATATTTCAGCTCCATCCCTCAGCTGGAACCAAGCCAAACCATTGATTTTGTGTATAACCTCATTTCTGCCTTTTGTTTTTCTTTATTTTAGGAAAAGCTATACAAATAAATAATATATTAATTATTAAAAGTATTTTAAAGCACTGTGAAACAGTATTGGAGTTTTAAGGGAAGAACACTCTTTTTGATAAAATGCAACGTAGACCTTTTTTTTTTTTAAGATACAAGGTTTCTGCAAAACACTGACAATATGGCAGTAACCATTTCCCACTCTGGCAGTGTGTGAGGCGCGATGCAGGAGAGTAAGATTGAATGAGCATCATTTTGCAGGGTTAGGTAATCTATCCTCATTGCCACAGGCATCTCTCACATGACTTGCCAATATGTTATGACACCTACTTACTCAAATCCAATTTTAGACATTCAATCAATCAATCTAATCAATTTAACTGAACTGGTGGTCTTTTTTAACAGTTATAGATGTGAAATAGGGGAGAATAGAATTAAACAGAGTGAGATTAAATAGAACTGTATTTTCCATCATAGGTTTGAACATTATTTTGACCTATCTTCAGGCAAACAGGATTTGACAATATTACATTTCCCATTTTTCATCACTTTGTTGATTGTTCACGTCTACGTCTGCTATTGTTATGCTCATTTGAAAAACCAAGAGAATAGTGATTCTCTATCACTGCCTTGCGAGCAATGACCAGCAGTAAATTATTGACCGCTACAGAGAGGTACTTTAAAAATAAAATAACATAACACTATTCTCTTACTTAGGCTGTGACAATGCGACACACATTCAGTAAACATTATGTTGGTAGAGATGTGCCTGCGTATGTTCGTTAAACCCTCTTGGACTCCTCTTGGATGCAATAGACGTAGTACTTGACAAGGCACTGAAACCGCCTAAGAAGCTTTTAAGCTTTAAGAAGAGGAACATCTGTCTCTCTCTCTCTCTCTCTTTATCTCACTCTCTCTATCTCTCTTTCAACATTAAACGGTACTAGGTGACTTCATCATGAGATTATTTCCTC
>OMKK01057902.1:6744-21228 GCA_900302305.1 Polymixia japonica | reverse complement strand
CTACCTACAAAAAAAAAAAAAAAAACAACAGACACAAGAAGAAAAAAAAAAAAAAGATACAACTGATGAAGGATGATGACTTTAAAAATTAAATACACTTAATGTAAATGTTTGAGGACAGGGTTTTGTTCTTTCCGGGTTCCATTTGAATGATTGCAGAGAAAGGGACGGGCAACAGCTGTTATGATTCCAACTATTGATTCCTGACGAAAAATTGTTCCAAGTACCTTTTTTTTTCTTTTCTTTTTTTCTTTTTTTTTTTTTGCCAAACTTCTAGTTCAGTTTTCTAAGTGTGCGTAGATGAGACTAGGTGTAGAACAAACCCATTTACTCTTGATTGCACAAGATGTATCAAAAACCTTTGGGGGGGAAACACAAAATTTTTGTTTTGTTTTTGAAACATGCAAATTTCAAAAGTCGACTGAATCCATTTTTATTTCCAGGTCTCGGTAGTAAAAACAAAAAAACAAAAAAAACTGGCATTTCAATGTAGTAAACAGACACATTCCTTTTACTTGTTCAAACCAGGATTCAGTGGGTTAGAAGTCTGGATGGTGGTCTGAAGGTCAGATGGGGAGCGATGTATTTGATGGGCCGTGTTCAGAGCTTAGACTGAATATTGAATGGTGGATGTTTTGTATCGTCTCCTTATCTCTAATAAAAGGCACTAAACTACTGTCTCCTGTTTTTTTTTTTGTTTTTTTTTCCTCACACCTTCATTTTTATTTTTATTTTTTTTCAAACTGAGGTACTCGATCAACTGTAGTAGGTTAGTAGCTGTTGGCTGAGTTTATTATTTATTCAAACAATTAGATTTTATGTTTGATTTGGTAGTTTGTCATTGTGAGGCTTAACTAGATTACACATCAGTGTGGATAGATTGCCTGCTCGCCAGTTAGCTCTGTCATAATTACATGGGTTGATTTGGACGGTTAGGTAAAAGAAGCCTTTAGTGTGTGCTTAAATAAAAATTGGAAATGAAGTTGATAGTGGTGTCAGCTCTGCTTGCTATGAAAATCATTAACTTTCCCAGTTATGTGTGTGTGTGACTGATTAAATAATATGGAGTGTGTGCTGCCGATGTGCCCTTGAGGTCTGCAGTCTTCCAATTAAGAACAAACCACTTCAAAAGAATATCATGGATGACTACCAGCTCACCCTCTCATTGGAGCATCCCTTTTAGTGTTTAGCTGCATTGCAGCTGTAACACCCCTTACAGCCACAAGAGGGCGCCCCAACTCCACTCCCCTAAAGCTTTTCATGCTGTCAACGTCAAGAATTTGGACACACGCAATGTCATAAATCTCAGTTTATTAAAATATATCTGTAAGCAATTTCTTCAAAAATAAAACTATTAACATTCTGACCCCTCCTCAAACCCATATTGAGAAAAGCATGTTGTCTATGCAGCAACTTTAGCTTGAAAGGGTGGTGTCCATAACCTGTTTGGTCATTCATTTCAGGAGTTGCTGATGTGTTTTGGCCTCACAAATTGTATGTATGAATGTATCAGTATAGCATCCTTGGGGAAATAGCTGAATGATCCAATGAGAGCATTCAAGATAATAAACCATTCCCTTCCCATTGGCCCTCTACAGCTATATAAAAGTAGAGAACAGTAGAAGAATGAGAATGATGTAAACACATATCCTTAATAAACTACAGTTCTATACTCTTCCATCATAAAAACAAATCTGGTGTTAATGAGACTCACTGCACATGCAAGGAAAGGATTGGTGTTATTCTTTTCCTTGTAAAAAGTGGCTTGATTTAATATGGTGGAAATACTGACCGTGTTATTAATCTGACTGAGGGAAAAGTGCGTTTAAAGCTGCTGTGATGATATCACTGGCAGACCTGTTTAATAAAGCCAGAAGTCACAAGGAGCAAATTAAACTCAAAGGACAGAAATATCTTGGTAAGGGAATTAATTCCAAATGGTATATTCCTGTATTTTCAGAGCACAATTTAGTAGATGTAATTTTCTTGTACACCTTTGAATGTCTCTAACCTTGATTGGGATTTAAATCTGGGCTTCACCTTTCGTCTTTCATCAGAAGAAAGACATTTAACCCCATTTCCTTCGAATCACTTTCCTGCTTTCTTTTACCTTACTCTCAACAACTCCATCTCATCCAACCACTCTCCATCTCAGTCCTGACCACAATCTAGTCTGTTCCCATGCACCCAGTAGCAGATCTGAGCAAACTTCAGCGGAGTGAAGCGTACAGCCACATTGTAATCCCGGTTCTCCCCATCTATCTCCAACCACTGGTGTCCAGAGAAAATGCCGATGACCTTCCTCTCCCAGCGTTCTAGGGTATTGTCCCATACCCGTCCATATACCCCTGAGCCACTGGCTCCAGGTCTGGCGTCACAGTGCTGGTAGATAAGATCGTTGGACTCGTCTTCCACAGGGCAGAATCGGTAGACCAACTCCCCGGGCCTATCGCTGTCAAAACCAGAGAAGTGGATGCGCTTTCCTGCCAGGTCCTCGGAAGAAGGAGCCACAGACAGGCGCATGAAAGGACGGCGATGGGGCCAGCGTAATTCCAGAAGAGCATAATCAAAGTCCATGCTGACCTCTTGAGGCCCTTGGATCCAGCCCTTTGGTACCCGGGTGCGTTTCACCCTCACCCAGCGCACCAAGGGCTTCTTTGAGGAGATCTGGCCATCCTTGGTGCCATTAATGGATGGTGGGGTCAGGAAGCCCACCCTGAGCTTACGTGCCCCTTTGACGTAATCCTTCCCATCGTGCACACAGTGGGCGGCTGTTAGTACATGCTGCTGAGACACAAGAACCCCGGTGCAGCCGGTGGAGATCCGCACAGCCGTGGAGAAAGGGTAGTCCAATAGGAAGTGGTCACCCCGGATGTTAAAGCGTCCGTCGGCCCCGTAGATCTGCCGTCTGACGCGCTTGTGTCCGGAGTTAATTCTCGGCCCTCTCCTCGATGGAGGAGGAGGAGTGCCCTCGATCTCTTCATCACTTTCCACATCCACAGTAGTAAGCGTGCGAGAACCGTCTGCGTACAGGGTCTCAAATGCCAGGTTCTCTGTTATCTGTTCTTTTCCGCTCTCTTGCTCTCTGTGGAAGCAGCTAGAGTTGCAGCGAGTGGTGAAGTCCAACTGTGTCTGAGCACTGAACCGAGAGCGGGCAAGAGGCATGGGTGCACGAGGCACCAGTGAAGGGACATGGACAGGGTGGTGGTGAGGCGGGGGCAGAAACGACAGCGAGAGGGGCAGGAGGAGGTGGAAGACCAGGAGGAAGGTTGACAGATGGGCCAGGAGGGATTTCTGATGTGGTGTCATCTTGATGACAGAAAACACTGTAACAAGACAGAGACAAAAATCAGATACACAAGAAAAAAAAGGTCCATACACATACACATCCCCTAAGAATGTTTCCTGCGGTCATCATAGGTTCCTGCACTAAACAATGTTTGATCTATTGACGTTAGACATTATATAAAGATAGAAACACAACTGTTGAGAACATTGGCCAATAGTTTAAACAAACAACCAAACTTCACTCCCCTGTAAAATCCAAACTCACACTGACAGATTTATTGCCAATTACAATATTCTGTGCAAGTGAGATCATCTTAGAAAAAGTAATGTTGCAATGCTGGCTTTCATTTAATCTGTTTTGAGGAGGTAACAATGCACATGTTTTTCCTATAATGTGGATTATAAAGCAAATAGGATTTTAAATAACAAAACACAAACAAGCATTCTAACGCGTGTTTTCAAGAATAAGGCTGATATATTCCGGATGAGACGGTAAAATGCATCCAATTAAAATGAGAGTAAGGAAGTGTTTTTCATCAAACATTAACTACTTCACAGTGTATGTGTGTTATAGGGCCGATTAGCAGGGACAAGGAGATACATGATCCTCTCTAAGACTATGGACCCTGAGGCACTCATGGCACGAAAGAGAGCAGGTGTCTAAAAGTGAAAAAGAACAAGTTCAGGCACGGTAGCCAAAGGGAGGATTATCCATACAAACACAGGGTGGGGTCTGCTCATATACTTTCAGCCTTTCAACTATACTTTCCCCTACCAAACAACATAGGGGACAGAATTAGGCCACTGGGATAAGTGCAGGGAAATTAGGAGCTATTTTCTATCAACTAACGAGCAAATCTTCTTCCATGTTGACACATGTTGGAGAGATGACAGTTGTTGCAGCTAGTTATACCAATTTTAGCTAAATATGTGCTGGGAGAAATTAAGTTGTGGTAAAGTAGTAAACTAAATTAAAGTCGTTTTTAATTTAGTACTCTAAGCACTAAGTTCAATATTTTGTCACATAGGATTTGGACGTTTGTGACCCCATGTCAACAGATTTTGATGTCTTTGTTTGAGACATTCATGGCAAAGTGGATCTTGCTTATCAACGCCCCTCAAAGGGATTTCAGATATTCTGCTACTACATATACTATACTACTCAGGGTGGAATATTTATTTGAATATAACTGACTCAGTAGACCATGAGCCAACGAACAGCCACAAGCAATCCTCAAGTTATTCTGGCTCCTCCTGATGAATTCCATAGGAAAATTATCCAGGAGAAATCCTACTGCTGAAGTGACAAAGTATAAAATGAAGCATGGTGGTGGGAGACTGGGTTTCAGACAGATTCACTAATTTGAGTCTAGACATCGATTCAATCATAGAATAATCCATATATCACAATGTGCAGAGCAGAGTTCAATTTAGGCAGCACATTCCCAGGAGAATATGGGGAATTTAGTGTAATCTAATACTCTTAATGCACTTACTGTATATACAATTTTAAAACGTTTTAATTTAAAGTTAATTTGTCCCAAATCCTGCCTGTTATGAATTAAAAATGGGAACATTTTTATCATGGAGGCAAATGATCAAAAGATGAAGAAGTCGTTTTCTGAAAACTCAACTCAAGTTTACAAACACACAGCAAAGAATCCACGCGCATGCACACACACACACACACACACACACAATTGCACCAATACTCTTGCCACTTATTGTATAGCCAGTCTGTAGCGCAAAGACACTGTGATCTAATCTAAGTGATCCAATCTAATTTGATGTATAGCAGAGAACAATCACCTGAAGTTCAGTTTCAGTTATCTTTAACATCTATAATGCACTTTGAATACACAAATTCCCTTTTAATTTGGCAATTTTGGTAAAGATTTTAGTTGGAGTAAGGGTCGTTTAAAAATGACAAGGAAACCAGGCAACAATATCTACGTCAACTCATCTTGAGAAAGGATGGAAAGGACATTTTAACACCTCAAACCTGTAATCCCCACGTTCTTCATTTCATCTTTACCAATTGGATGGAAGCGCCTGGAATTCTGGTAAATCTGATTCCAAAGTGAACCTTTGTCCTGAATAGTTTCCTGGAGCCCTCCCGACCACCCCCTTTCATCCTATTGGCGTTTTGCCCCTCTTCACCCTTATTAAACCAACGACGTGTGAATGTAACACTGGTCACTGTCCCTGTGAGCACTCGGACCCCAAAGACAACAGACAGTGTTGACGTTTCCCTGTCTCCATTGTGATGCCTTTATATACGAAGCAGTCAGAGTAAAGAACTATAAGTTGAAATGTGCGCGCAAATTATACACATTTTTGACACAATTCACGGATTCCGATAAAATCACACATTTAAAGAATATTTCCCCATCATATAACCTAGAGAAAATTAAAAAAACAAAAAAAATGCATGATACTATATTTTATACATTACCTCCTAAACTGCAATTAAAGCCCGTGTTTACATCCCAGTCACGTTTGCCTCCCCATCAAATGTACTAGGCATTATCATTTCCCAGCTTTTCCACATCTCAAGAATGTGACAGGCAGTTAATATATCCCTCGTCTTTATACTTATCCAGCGGAGCGCTTATTCACAGTTTTAGAGTATGTAGGCTACAACTAAAGAGCCAGATGCTAAGTCGTTATGAATGTGCCTGTCCAGCCGTGAGTCCCTCCGAAACCTGTTCAGCTCAGACAGAGGCACAAATAGCCTAAACGTCTCTGTCTGAAAAGAATTTTTGCAGCACCCTCCTTCGCGGTCCTAGTGCCCCGCCTTTGCTTGCCTGCTTAATATGGGACAGTCCTACTGGTCACCCTGCTACCAGTTAGAGCTTGGTGAGGACGCATATCTTGAATTGAAATGCTGACGCACTTTTAAAAAAAAATAATATGAAAGGGCATAGTGTTCTGAATATAGCTTCATCTGCAGTATCATTTTCAGGCCTGTCGTTCCATAAATATTCCAACTTTTTTGACAACACTGCAGCAAATTGATGTATGCAATATTGAACTGACAGAAAATATTAAACTGGAAGAGAGGCCCATGACTCATTAGTCTTTTTTTATGCAATCAATTTCTGAATGTGAAATATGTCCACATGCATTAGCATGTTAGGCAGTTGGCACTTTGATCAAGTCAGTAGCCTACTGTTACATCCAAACAAGAAAAGTCTTGTATCTGGCATAAATGTATTCCAACTTGCTGACTGTGCCAATAACAGTCATATATTCACCGATATGAAAAGAGACAAATTAACTCTTATAAGCTGTGAGATTGTAGCTGTCACGCAGAGAATTCCATCGTTGTTTGGACATGTTGGCAGTGGGGTTTATCCCATCCCTTGTGCATTATAGTCTAGTTTAGCTCCCTGGCTCCCTGGTTCCCTGGTTCCCTGACCTTGATCTCCAAGGGGTCTTTCATCTCTCATTCAGGATCTTCCTAAACCTGAGGAATTTGTGAAGTTTTACACCAGTTCTCTTATGGAGCAGTGTTTCAGGGGTGCTGAAACAGAGCTCTTAGTCACGGGAACGGTGCTTTCTGGAATGCTGTGGAATCTCCCAGCAAGGACACAAGTCAAGCTTTCCACACAATGTGACCGCTGTTGTGCTCACTGTGAATGTAACACCAAAGGAAACACTTACCGGTACCTCCCCCCTAAACACTATTATCCTCAGCTAAGTCTGAACTGAAGCCATGAATATCATATTGCTGAAAGATGCCAGTTGATGATGGTCATGATGTTTCGTAAAATATCTAGATTGGAAATATTGCTGAAAGATATGTAATTTGTAGACAAGAGGCCAGAAAGGTGTAAATGCGTGTTTGATGATAGTATCACTTCCGGTGTTTGAGAAAACATGAGCACTTTGCTAAAGAAAGTGCTTGTGCAAGAGAAAATATGTGATTTATGTGTGTGTGTGCGTGTGAGACTCTTCCCCATCTACATAGTTTCTGCTACGTTTTTTACTTTTCAACCTACGCATGGATGGTGTCTCCAGTGAGATGCAGTTACATGGCAGAGAACCCTGTCAGCCTCTAAACTCTGGAGTGCAGATTGATTGTTCCTTGTCTAACCTGGGATTCATCAAGTGAACAGACAGAAGGAAGAGCTTCCAGAGGAGGGTCCCAGAGTGTGTTTGATTAAAATATAAGATAATCTTGGCTTCTCTTTTAACTCAGATGCTGAAGGTCAGTGACCCACCCTTCACCCCCCAAAACACAAACAAACAAACAAACAAACAAACAAACAAACAAACAAACAAACAAACAAACAAACAAACAAACATAACTCAACCATGCTCACACTCTCACACTTTCCTAGATGATTCATTTAAGCAAACAAAATAGAGCCAAATAGACCCCCAATTTTCCTCCAGGGGAAATGGCTGTCGTTGTCGTTTATAATATGTGACCAATTTTGAGGGAAGTATATTATTGGCCTGTCAACCCATGCAGGGAGAAAGGGGAAATAATGACCCAAAACAGAGCACGAAAGTGTAATAGTTGCGTTACCAGTAATTTATGTCATTTGTATTTGACTTCCTTGATTATTCTATGTTTGTGTAGGATTCACTAATACATCTCATTACTGGTAGGGGTCTGGGCTGAGCATGTCCAGCCTCAAGGAAACCAATCTGCAAGATTCCAGATGAATGAGTTCACGTGGAGTATGTGTGAGTAGGCATACCTTCAATTTCAATAGAAATGGCTGCTGTTGTACTAAGCACAAGTCAAAGCCTGTAATAGGTCCATAATGTACAAACACTGTTCATTTTCAGTACTGTTTCACCACTGTTCATTCAGTACTTCAAGGCAAATTCCTTGTATTGTGAAAACTTACTTGGCAAAAAACCTGATTCTGATTCACTATACAAGTTTTGTTACGGGCAAACTGAGCTGCGTTATATGACTTTGAAACAAAGAAATGCGTTGTCACTCATGTAGACATGGACAAACACATGGGCAATATTGCCCCTGCCCGTTATAATGCCACTGTGGTGGGCCAGAGGATCAAGGCTTGTGTAATCGTTCAGCTGACATGCAGCAGGGCCCCGCGACAGTTCTGCAAGCAAACAGGGATTATTAACAGGATCACAGGGTTTTCTCTGTTCTCTTTAATCCGATAATTGGCTTCAAATCCAAACCAGTGATCTGGGCCTCACAACAGTAGAATGAACCTTTCATAACAATGACATAACTTTTGACCCCCTTACTGCCAGAACCCTATGTCATTCAGTAACCCCAGTATCTTTCACGTGGCCTGGAGCTGTAAGAGTGCAGTTCTCTAAAGAAGTGCGTTGTGAAGACAACAAATGTCCTCTCTTGGTTCTTCAGTCTGTGCTTCAGTATTTCATTTTATTACTCCTGAACCCTTTCCTCTTATCAAAGCCCTCTGATCCCACCTGTCAGTCTATTCTCTCTCTCCTTTTCAATGTTTCATTCCCTGTTGACACTGATCGATGGCATTTGTACCAAAGTTCACCATGTCATCCGTGAAGTTCAACAACTTATTGTTTTCCCTGTTAAAACTCTTTACACCACTGTCCGTCCTCATCCCCCCATTGACTAGATACCCGTCCTGCCATTGGTCCCTGGTTCTCCTCCAGGGCCTGGGGCACGTATTCAGTCCCACTTCCCCTCGGCATGAGGTCATCTCAGTTTGGCAGCATGAGCTGCAGGAGGGAGGAAAATAAAATGGAAAAACACAGTTAGCAAAAAACAGCAATAAACTGACTGACTCTGATCTCTCCTGTCAAAGGAGGAGAGGAGGAGAGTGTGTCTCCTCGTGTCCTTAAACAGCTCAGGCAGAGTAAAGGGGATAGGAGGGATCCCGCCAGGACAGGAACCTGTCCGAAACAGTATCCTGTCATTCCAACGTCTTTCTTCCCATAACAACCTTGTGACTTTCCGCTTGGTCTGCGGATATGGAAACAAAAAGGTGATCCGTGGCCCCCATCAAGTGATGTAGACGGCCACAACAGAAATGGATGTCTTAGTCGGGAAACAGAGTTTTGCATGTTGAGTCACTTCGCGGAATATAAATTCCAAAGGGACGATGTTTTGGTGGCCACAAACTGATGCAGCCAAATGGGATTTGACCATCATGTTTGCTTCATTTTCAACTTCTATTTGTCAAGTTTTAAGTTGCTTTATTGTTATTGCTTTCGCATTGTTAGTTCCCATCAGATCATGACACGAAATCAATACTGTCTGGTTGGGAAATTAACAGCAAACAGCAAATCTTTTCAATGTTCTGAAGTCATCGTGAAAAACATTTAAACACGACTCCAGGGTGTGTTTAAAGGACCCATGTCAAGGCATTTGATACAGACTCGATAGGCACCTCAGTGAGAGTTGATATTTGGCCAATGATATCTGATGGCAGAGGGTAGGGGAATAGAAAATTTAATTTCTAGTGTACTCGTAGTTTACTATGTGACCAAAAGCTTTGTATGTGTTGTGTAAGAGCATGTCTCTGCTATATAGTGGCTACTGTGGTAAGAGGATTGAAGAAGGATTCAAGTAGGAATACAGGCCTGAAACCCCTTTATCCTGCAGCATACCAATATGGTTTGAATATTGCGAAACCATCAAATGAGCTCTGATAAAAACACAGCATGGACGACTACAGTTCATCCCACCGTATGAGAGGGATCAAACAGGAAACATCCAAGTTATTCAGTAGAGGAAGAAATCTGCTGTAAAGGACTCAGTAAACAGGCTCAAATATTTACAACAGGCTTAAGTGGAAACATTCCTGGAGAGGTTCTCCCGAGCGGGTCTTCCCTCCATGCATAGAGATTTAAAGATGCTATGTGCCATATCCTGACTCTACCGACAGCGAAGGGGAATTACAACAACAAGCCGTCACAGTTCAAAACAAGCTGGACGTCGCTCCTCTCCCCTGTCCATCAAGAAACCTCACATGCTACAGGTGAACAGAATCTTGGGAGGCGTTTAGACACGGGCCAGAGGTTGTAAACATGGTTCAGAAAAGAGGAAATATCAACACACTGGCCAACCTCAAGTGGCAAACACTTCATATTTCAGTGAACCTTCACATAACACACGGTCTTTTTATGTTATTTTAAGAAAAAAAATATTGCACATAACAGCTTTAATGCAAACAGATGAGTTTCATAGAAAAGGGTGTTATTGAAAAGTTACTTTGCCTCCCTCCTGCATATCTCCATTTGGCCCTCGAGAAGTATGTGAGCATGATTGTCAGCTTCAGGCTACCTTGACTGAATGACTGCGGTTGTGTGCATTTTTCTTCCCCTGAGGCAACTTCAAATACAGTTCACCTGTCCTTTAATACAGGCATGCACGCAGGCACGCACGCAGGCACATACAGGGGGCACCTGAGTCCTGAATGGAATGTGCTGGAATGTTATCACCAGAGTTCTTTGCCCTGACTACAAAAGGCACTCCCACGGGAACAATAAGGTTGCCAGGTAACCCTAGCCTTGATAACAGGCAAACTATGGTCTGGTGAACAAACGGTGGTATTTAGGCAGTTTAAACTTGTGCGAATGTGTGTGTGTGTGTGTGTGTGTGTGTGTGTGTGTTTGTGTATGCGTGTGTGCACTTCATATATTTGAACATATTACCTCTAACCCTCAATTAGTTTCACAACACAACAAAGGGGACTTTGAGCGATAAACACCTATTGATACTTTTGAGGCTGGGAACTTGTCTTTGGACAATGAGGTTGTACTCTATACTACCAAACAGTTTATTAAATCCACCAAAAGAGTTTCTAAAGTGATGCAACTGGTGCTATTCCCTCTTAATGCATACTATGGAGTTAGTGGAGGCAAGCCAGACCCAGCTCTGTAAGGCTGCCATCTCTTCACTCTTCACACAATCAGCAGCTGTTGATCCTCACAGTTACATCCGCAGTTAATTAACAGACATTGTTCACTAACAAAAACTAAAGCAGTTTACATAATGTCAATCAAGGTAACAAGACATTTCCTATGCAATAATCTAAACCACTGGCCTGAGAATAAAGACTGGCCACCGTTTTTTCAACAAATCCAAGTCTATTGAGCCTTTTTGACACACCTCAACATTGCACCCCTCTCCCAAGACCCACAAAAATGAATTAAACATCGTAACAATGGATGAATCATCAGCAGAGAAGTGCATGTGCTGAACTATTTGTGCACTCTCTTATTAAAATTAAATATTTTCCACCGCTAGCCTCTTGCCAGATATCTACTGTTGGGACTTTGCAATTCTGTTTCTGCCAGAACTGTGCAAGTGAATAAGGAACTGTTTGAGCCAAGAGGGTGAAGCTGGGAGGTTTTCATGGTGTTAAAAAAAAACAAGAAAGGAAGGGAACGTGGCTTCTCTTGCTGCATTCTTTCCTTCATCAGGAATTCACTGAGGTTTGGGCATGCACTCTTTATACTGGGCCCTTTTCCCCTTCAGTTGGGAATGACAAGGCAGTCTGTTCCTGTTCCTGGGAGCATTAGAACAGAGCAGCTAGATCGTGTTCCAGAGCGCTCCACACCCGCAGGACTCGGTTTAATCCTCTAACCACCACGTATCACACAGAAACAAAGCACCTCCTCGCTGCCGGTGTCAGAAACAGCCCCTCCACTGTAAGCTACTTGCGATGCAGTTTTGAAAGCCGTGGAGCTCATTTTACTGAGAATAATACTCCATATGCAGATCAGTCACAAGCTCAGGCTCAGGGCTTTGTTTCCCCGAGTGGTTCTCCTTTGAGTCGCTGACAGATAGATGAGGCAATGCCACTTCTAATTGGATTCAAGGGCTCATCCCTGCTCTTATACTCTGCTGGAGCTATTGTTTTTGACCAGCATTTAATCCACAGCTGATTGTGGCCTATAAATTCAACAGACAAGAGATCGTTTAGAGATTTACAACTACAAAGGCATCAGCACATATCACTGCTATGACAGAACATTCCAACGACAACTGTTTAATTGCAAACTTATCTAAAGGGAATCCATGGCCAACTCCATAAAAGCCCTGCAGATATGAGCACCAGTGGGCTGATCACAAAAGCATTGCTAATGCGTGTCTGTTTATAATAAGCTGTAGAATCCCAAACACCCCGTGCAGAGCCAAAGAAAACTTGGAGAAAAGCATCAACAACAGCCTTGTGTCTGACACCAGGAATCTATTTGGGAGCATCTTAGAAATATAAAAATTAGACATTACGTAAAGGTATTTGTGTATGCAATGCAGTAAGTGTGTGTGTGTGTGTGTGTGTGTGTGTGTGTGTGTGTGTATGTTTATGCAACGTGTAATATTTGTGCCAATGTGCGTGTACCCATGCGTGACTCCAACTGGTCTATTGTTAAAATGACAGCGTGTTAAGTGTTAACTTCATCTGACTTCAGATATCCCATTATCCAGGAAATTAAAAAACCAAGGAGGAGGAAGAAGGAGGGTAAAAGGAAGGAAGAGGTATCTTTAATCACTCAGCGTTTCATGGAAACACATCTTCACTTCTAGCTTAACGCTCTGTCTTCTCCTCCTCTCTCTCTTGTCAGGGGTGCTCAGCTATCTTGGAAATGGTGATTCTCTCATCCTACTGAAAAAAACAACCCTGGGCCAAAGCAGCACAACAACAGAGGCAACACGTGTCATCACGTGAGCTCTGTCTCTAGCGTTGCTTTAACACAGACTGATGCCATGTACTCAGCGTCTCGCACCAATTCCTTCTGTTTATCAAAACATGTGTGAAGTCGCAGAGATGGCTGGTGGGCGTGTCGAGATACAAAACAATACGCGAGCAGTCCGACTCACGACAATAATAATGTGATAATGTTCATGAGAGTTGCGCTAAGTGGAGGCCAAGGCCTGAGCTCAGTGCAGACAGGCTGGGCTGCAGCTGTGTGTCCCCGCGTTCAACTCCCATCCAACCCCTTGGCAGATCTAGATTAGCAATACTATTATTCAACAGAGACCTGCTCCAACTGACACTTGGGTGGAAATACACTTGGATGTACACTAATATTGGACAAAGTGGATGAGCGTACCCTCTTTGTCTGTCTGTCTGTCTGTCTGTCTGTCTGTCTGTCTGTCTGTCTAATAGGCAACATTCTGCATCTTTTGGATAGATGCGGGAGACTGACCGTCGCAATTAATCACCTTGGCCAGCGGGGTGTCAGGCAGCATGGCGGAGGCCTGCAGCCAAGTGGCCCCTTTACCATTATAACAGCTTCTGCCCCCCAGTCCCGTTCTGTTTAACCTGCTGAGAGAAGCCAGATCACAACCAGCTGCCTTTAAGCAACATTTACCCCTCGTAACCTACAGCAATCAATTTAGAGTCTGTCCTGGTTGAACTCTTCACTTTCCCCTGAAAATCCCCTCACCTGCGCAGACACATCTTTCTCAACTGACATTTTTGTGTGGGCCCATTAGAAGACTATGCATATCCGCTACGTCCTTGCAAGGCCATTTCATTTCGGTCGAGCTTCTGTGCCACACAAAATCCTTGTGGCTCATGCCTCTGCTATCTAGACAGAAGGTGTTGGCGAATGACTTGTTGGGCTGTTGAGTAACTGTCGTCAAAGGGCAGCGGTTCACCAGCTCCACCGCAGCACAAAGGAAACTTCACTCACGTGCCCAATCCCACGTGCCCTCTCATCTTCCCACAACAAACACCCCGAGGACACATAAAACAACAACGGTTTCAACTTGAGCTGTCATGCGTCTGTTCCCACGTTCTCTGCACGGAAAAAGGTCAACCTGGCAATGCGCTCTGCAAGACAATTCATAATAATTATATTTGCGACCGGTGTGGAAGCAGTGGAAACTCGGCATGAGGATTTCTTTTAGGCCTCCAGAGTGAGAAGTTTTCAGACACTAAAACATATCTAGAATAACATACATGGGAACAGCGAGGTGTGGCACCACAGACAGCGGGAACTGCTGTCAATAAATCAGAGACCTCACCTGACAGCTCTATAACAACGGAGTCCACCTGACCTTTCCTTGTTGCTGCTCTCAGCACCAGGGCTACTGCTGTTGCTGCTCTGGGGTGGTGTGAGTCTCAGAGTCTCTCCAGCCCAGCAGGGAAGAGCCTTCAGACAGGCTGAGAGAAACAGGAGGTATGAGCGGCACCGCTGGCTCAACGTGGAATGAGAAGAAGAAGAAGAAGAAAAAAAAAAAAAAAGATAAATCGATATCGT
>OMKK01057896.1:12682-25590 GCA_900302305.1 Polymixia japonica | reverse complement strand
ATAAGTAGAAAGAAAGGGTTTCCCGCACACTGGTACTTAATTGTAATCAACTTTATTTAAACAACGTTTCGGTCTTAGACCATCATCAGGTTAGATGATGGTCTAAGATGATGGTTAACCTGATGATGGTCTAAGACCGAAACGTTGTTTAAATAAAGTTGATTACAATTAAGTACCAGTGTGCGGGAAACCCTTTCTTTCTACTAGCCTTTGGACTCCTCTTCCGACGCACCTGGCTACAAGAAACTTTTGGTGTGCATCAGCTCTTCTTATCTAGTCATGAAAAGAAGATAAAGAATTGATGTTTATGTTGACATTTTCACAAGGAGTTCGGCTTTTCCAGTTATATGAAAACTTCAATGACCTTAATAAACGGACCTTTGGAAATTTTCATTGTGGACCTTTAAGATTTGTATTTGAGTACCCCTGCTGTAGACAGTCTGTAGTTTTAAACAATTATCACCTGCGCTTTAGGCCTTCTTGCTTTTAGCTATTTTTGTACATGTACTAAATTTGATCAGTAAAACAAATATTCGGAAGGTCCTTCTCTTGTGGTTGCGCATTATTTCAACAGTGGAATTATAGTATTGTTGGTATTTTAAAAGAACCTCACACCTTGTGTGACATATATATACACACATTACTGTCGTTCATGTCTTGCACTTTGCACTATATATGAGGTCCTGTACATCACCAAAGCAAATTTCTTGTGCATGTGATGTATTTGACGAGTACAGGTGATTCTGATGGGCTGTCAGCGCCATCTATTGGTGGGTTACTGGAACTACAAATTAAATACAAACAAAACTGTGGATTCATCTGTATTCACTGCAAAGATCAGAATCGGTGCGTGTACGAATGCAAATTCATATTATAATATATTATAATATATGAAGCCTGAGATTTTTGTGCACAGGATCATATCATTCATCATTATTTGACACATTTAATATGAACATCCAACACTAATATTATATAGTCAGAAATGTCAGAAAATAAGGAAAAGCATAACATCTCCCCTTTAAGTTGTAGTCAGTTTATACTGCGCTTAACAGAACAAGATGTACGCATTTGTAGGTAAAACGCATTTTTTTGGTGTACAATTTATAGTGATCTGGAACAGTTAATCACATTTATTACAAGAGAAATGTAGACTTAAAATATTAGAGCTTAATACAGCTATTCAAAAACAACTATTATCAAAAGGACTGATTGAACAATCAAGAGAAAATTAACAGCATGTCATTCAAGTAAATCCACCTTTGGAGCAGCGCATACTGGCACATATTCTCCTTCACTTTAAACACGTATAAAACCCTAAACAACTTTTTTTTCAGGTGTTAATCAATGTTCAAGGCAATGAAACATCCATGTAAATCCTGACTTTATCGTCAACTAGTGGTTGATAAAACTTTGTCTGATTTTTTAGTTTGAAACGTCATGAAGTTACCCCCCTAACTCCACACTGTTACCACCCCCCCAACTCCACACTGTTACCACCCCCCCAACTCCACACTGTTACCACCCCCCCAACTCCACACTGTTACCACCCCCCTAACTCCACACTGTTACCACCCCCCTAACTCCACACTGTTACCACCCCTAACTCCAGTTACTCACACTCTGGCTTCCTCCACCTCACCATCCTATTTCCACTGAAAAATAGCGGAGAGGGTTTCATCACCTTTTAAACTCTCTCTTGGCCTCCCAGAGACTTGAGGTTGGGAGGAGAATACATCATAATAAAAAAGGATCAGCAGCATAATCTCCCTTTTACATGGTTTTCTGAAAGACACAACTCAACTGAACAAAGGACAGACTAGGATCTAACACACAAGTGACAGAAAACGGATTGCTGGAGATTCCACGACAGTTGTACAATTTGTGCTATATTTGGTAATATTCGCTCCTACTGCATACAACAATGTCCAAATGAAAGAAAGAATTTGTCCTGCACCCACAACAAAACAGAACAAACTGGTGCGTTAAAACCAACACAAACAGCAATTTTGGATTAACATGTTGCATAACATGACAACAAATATTGATTAAATTAACAGATTGTACAAATACCGCAAAACATGAAATAAGGCACAAGCATATAGTCTTGCTTTCAAAGATTAGTGACAATTGAATGTAATATTAAAAGTGCTGCGCATGTAAAACATTTCTAGATAATTGAGTCAAGGCACTTAAACAAACAATCAACAGTCAGCTGGTGATATTCCTATACTGTGCAACACCGGGTTATAAAAAGTTGCATGCATGATAAATATAAAGTATAGAAAATAAATAATCTGAAATCTACTTCAACATTTTCTTTTACAGTACTGCTTTCCAAACAGTCTCGGCCTGGAAGAAAATATGTGCGTAAAATATTTGGCCCAGAAGTTTGCAACCATGTTGAGGGTCAGATCCTCTCAGAAGATCCCGTCCTCAGTCTCCTGACCATGTGGAGCGGATAAAGGCTGCCTATCAAAGCACTGCCACTCGCCACAGGGGCCAGAGGGGCCTCAGTGTGCCCATGCACTTTTAACAGCTTTCTGGAAAAGTAGTGGACAGTCAGAACCTTCTGCATAGAGCTGTTACAGAGCTGTCTCAAAGATAACCAGGCTGCCTTCTGATGTGCTGACGTGTCCGTTGGCTGTGTTGGGACGACTTCTGCTCTCGTAGGCCTGAAAACGATGTTAATGAGTTAAAAAAGAAATCCTCCAATCACAGTCGCCGCTCAGGTAGGGAACCGTCTTGCTACAAATATAGGTTGCTTTACCATAAAATCAGAACATTTAAGAGGTTTTGAGGAAAGCTTTTGGTTGCAGATCTTACCTGTTTGGCTGCTTCCAGTAGACCCACTGCCTCTTGTTTACCCATCTGCTGTACCATCTTATAGAAGATGCCATCTGGGTCCTGCAGAAGAGTGTAGGGCTCATCATAGGCCTGGATTCTTCCTGCATCTAGAACCTGGGAAGCAAAAATCAGCGAGTCATCTACTATTTGTAGAAATACCATCCAGAGACCGCTGAGTGACACTACATCTTCATTTACCTTGTAATGTAAATGGACACTGGCCACAATAGCGCCGGCTTGGCTGAACAGTGATTTAAAAGCCAACTGTATTGTTTGAGCTTACCAACCAGTTTACATTTACCATTGTGTGCGGAGCCCGGTCTCCAACCGACCACCAACTAACCCCCCAAGTGACTGTCCTGTGGCAGTAATGGCCTGTACCTTACATGATAGGTGGACAGGTCACATCTCTGCTGGAGAACCTTATTAACCATCTTGCCCAGATGCAAGAGGTGGTTCAGCAGCAACAGACACAGGCACTGCTGGAAATGGTGCTCACACCTCCTGCACCTCCTGAGCTGCTGCAAGGGCAGTAGGAGGGTGCAACAGACCAGCTTGCCTCCTGTTGTCCTCCACAAGATCAGTGCTTAGTGGAGGTGCCGGGAGAGTCTCCGACGGAGACTCTGTCACACAGATTTTCGACTTAAGTCTTTTTGGACCAGTGTGTATCATCCTCAGACCAACAATCTGCAGGAATGGTTCAACAAAACCCTGAAGTCCATGATTTGTCAGTTCATACACAAGGTTGGTAGGAATTGGGATGTATGGTTGGATCCAGTGCAGGAGGTTCCCAAGGCCTCCTCTTTGGCAGAAGGCCCCAGGAAACAAGCCCTCACCCCTAACTTTTCTCTCCCTTTCACCCTACAGACGGATGCATCGTTCCAGGAGTTAGGAGGAATGCTTGGCCATCAAAAGGGCAGCCAGCGCCCAGTCGGAGCTACTCAGTCCACATCGACTCTAATTCTGACCGTAATTACCTCAGCCAGAAGTAAGCCAAGTCGACAAGGGTTCTGGATTCAACAGAATACAGTTTAGCCTGATCTCATAAGTAGGTTTAGCTTTCTCATTGTGGAATGGGAGAAACTGCTCTTATACAGCGGAAACACTGACACACAGAGAAGCTCAGTTATTCCAGTTTTTCAGAGAACATTTTAATTTTCCACTTTTGCTCTGTATTGATTTCTAAGACCTATGAACTGGATCTTTGTAACTACTGTCATTAAAGAGGAGAGATCTCACCAGTATGCGGTCGCTGTCTATGATGGTGTTGAGACGGTGAGCGATAGTGAGCACAGTGCAGTCTCTGAACTTGTCTCGTATGGTTCTCTGGATCAGCTCGTCCGTCCTGTAGGACCACAGCAACGGACAGAACACACACTTAGGAAATCTGTTTGCAACACCTTGTGTTCTTTAAAAGTTAGTTTGTAAAGGTTACTGATGTATGTATAGTGTATATCTTTAATATGTTTTCATGCCTGCCAAGAAGATTATCCTGTAAAGATAAATGAACAAGTGTATTGAATGGAAGTCCTTTATAATGTTTGCTGTTCATCAGTCCTCCTCATTGACAGTAGGAGTTGAGATCAAGTGTCTGGTGGGTTAGAGTGTGTATGTGTATACATGTCTCTGTCAGCAGTACCTGGGATCAACGTTGGCCGTGGCTTCATCGATGATGAGGATACGGTTCTTCCTCAGGATGGCTCGCGCCAGACACACCAGCTGCCTCTGACCCACGCTGAAGTTGGAGCCCGACTCGGCCAGAACCGTCTCCATCTTACCAGGCAGCTCCTCCACCACAGACTTCAGCTGCACCTGCACCAGGAAAACAGTGAGAACTTTATAATATTAATGTATAATGTTACAGAAGACCCGCTGAGTGTATTTACTAGTGTTTACCAGATGTATGCGTGTTTCTAACAAACCTCTTGGAGAGCGTTCCACAGGTTCTCGTCAGTGTGCTGGTTGAAAGGGTCCAGGTTCTTTCTCATGGTGCCGGTGAACAGAACCGGGTCCTGTGGAATAAAGGGGGAGGAGTCAGCGGGAAAGTATCCAATAGTATCAACTGGGTACCAGCGGTGAATATTTACACCAACTGCACTGTTGTTTAATCTGAGGTTATGGAATCGACTAGTCTGGTTTGGTTTTTGTTCCTGAGTAAGACAAGTATGCAACTAAACATATGCAATATAAAAAACAAAGAAAAACACTAGATGTCTTAGAACACACTAGAAAAAAACTACCCACTAGAAAGATGTTCTTAACACTGACAGGACAAAACCCACTAGTGTGTAAGAGATCCAGCAAAGACTCAGTCTCTTCTTCCCTCGTATCCTGAGCTGCTTCAAGTTGTACTTCTTGATGACATCACTTAAAAAAGTCTTTGATTCTACAGGTTTAAGAATACTAATTTGACTGCCCTTAGCTACAAGAATAACAAATTAATTCATAAACTAGTGAATAGTCAACTAGTCATAAATTGGTCATTAGCCCCTTTAAGGACAAACTAAAGTGCATACAATATTAACATATACAGCACTCACAGAAGCCATGGTGGTACTGATCTTATGCGGTCAGACAGTGTCCAGAAATAATATATCATGATTAGAGGTCAACTTAATTAACTGTACCTGAGGAATGATGGACATCTTCTGGCGCAGGTCATGGAGGCCAATCTCAGAGGTCAGAACACCATCGATGTAGATCTTGCCCTTTGGCTCTGCCAGGCGGAACAGGGCTGAGACCAGGGAGCTTTTCCCAGCGCCCGTTCTGCCCACAATACCAACCTGAGAAACAGTAACGTCACATGACCCTTCACAATGCATCAAATCACTCCGGCTCTGGCATTTCTTTTCAACCAGAGATCTTAGTTGTTTATTAAACCAAGATGACAGACCTTCTCTTTAGGTCGGAATGTGGCCTTCATGTTTTGCAGGACCAGCGGTCCATCAGTGCTGTAGGAGAAATTGACCCGGTCAAAGGTCACCAGGCCTTGACTGGGCCATTCTGGAGGAGGACGCTTCTGGGTTTCCCAGGGGGCTTCACTCTCTAGCTCTGTGTACTCCACCACTCGTTCCACCGAGGTCATCTGAAGAGAGAATGAAATGCAGCGTGGGTTCATCTATTCAGGAGTATCCAGTCACCAATGATCACTGTCTTTATACTGGCTTAGATTAAACAAATGTCATGTGGGACATAGGTATTTGGCTCTGCTTAGAAAATTGAAAATCACAAATGGACATTTTTGGACTTGATTAATTGTGGAAATCCATTGTGCATCTATCAACCTATATATGAACCGGTTCAAAGTTCAAAAACATCAAAATCAATCATGTGATCCTTTAAAGGTGAAATATGTAATATTTTCTACCACTAGAGGGTGACTGTGTTCACTCCCTCACAACTGAAAATACTGTTAATCTAAATGCAAGTCCTTAGTGAAAACCTGAGTAGACATGAATATCTTACCATGTTCTCCACTTCTGCGCTCTGCCGGACTCCCCACTGGAACATGCCCATTAGTGTGACTGCATAGGACAGAGCCAGACCCACTGACCCTGCATCCAGCTCTACCAGGACCAACAACAAACACCATGGTGATATTTCACTTTGGTAGAACACATCTCCTTGACCGCTTGAATCGCAGTCTTGAATAAAACACGCGCATGCTAAGACTTTGGTGGCTCTTGAAGTTTTGCTCTGACTAAACACAGACGAAGACGGTTTCCTTACGGTCTCTGAGCAGCAGGCAGCCAAACGTGGTGATTGTAACAAAAATGGAACAGATGCCATCTAGGCGGAGGGCGAACCAGCGAGACGTGGTCAGGAACAGGAACCAGGACTCTGCAGAGGACAGAGGAAAGGAGTCACTGAAACTGGAAAACAAACTTTATCTTTCCTTCCCTTTGATATGAAGTTTTTCTTACAATTCCTTATCAAGAGTTGTGATGAGGCAGAGACACACAGTTCATGTAATGTACCATAACTATACCCTACATTCAACCTAAATAGAGGATTAAAAACATCTAGAGGAGAACCTGAATGCAGGTCCTGATGGGCGTCGAAGACTTTCTGAAACCTTTCCTCTGCTCTGAAGGCTCGGATTGTCCACAGGCCCTGAAGAGATGAAGACAGGTGGGAGAACACCGGACTCCGAGCTGCAGAAGAACAAAGGTTGAAACACATCCTGTATGAAAACACACTGGCTTCATGGTTCATCTTATCTCTGCCTTCTGGATTTACAAAACCTGTCTAAGCAGCTAGATAACATTTAAAGTTCAAGACAAATGTCCACTAGGGTTCTCCAGTACCATCTTCGGAGCTATAAGACCCAATAATCACCCAAAACAACTTGAAACAGGGATGCTCATCCTGCAGTGATACATGTCTATAAATAGATGCTATTAAAAAATATCTAAAGACATGTCTGTCTCTTCTCCTGCATGAATACCAGCAGCCAGCAAAGGGAAACGAGGAAATGAGGATGCAGTGGTCAAACTAGCATCAAAACTTTACGGAAACAGGCATATCCTGAGATATTTTTTTTAATAACATCCATTTACAGACATGTATCACTGCAGGATGAGCATCTTGGGCAGTTTTGGCATCAATTTTTGTGGAGTCTCTTTGTCCCTTATTGTATTGGAGATAACAAACCCCGACCCTGGTTGCTGCATACAAGCCGCACGTGCCCAAGACACACATTTGCAACACGGGACACTCACTGGTGGACTCCAGGCGCTTGATGTCTCTGGAGGTTTGCAGGAAGTAGCGACGGAGGAAGATGAAGAGGAGGAGGAGGGGGAGCACAGGGATGAGGATCCAGGGGATTACCGCCGCCGCCACGGCTATCACACCTATAATCTGCTGGAACACCTGGTCGGAAAAAGCCCAAAACAATCAAACAAAACATACCTCAGTAGCAGACACATGATTCAGACTGTCCCTGATATAATTACAATGAAAACCA
The DNA here is from genome assembly GCA_900302305.1 of Polymixia japonica. Taxonomy (NCBI): domain Eukaryota; kingdom Metazoa; phylum Chordata; class Actinopteri; order Polymixiiformes; family Polymixiidae; genus Polymixia; species Polymixia japonica. The sequence goes on along the minus strand of OMKK01057896.1, from coordinate 17,777 downwards.
ACTGTACCACAGTTCACATGGTGTGAACCCCAGACCCACATGGTGTGCACCCTAGTTCAGAAACGGTTTTCACACCTGACTAAAAGTATCAAAATTCTGGGGTTAAACAGCCTTGGGTCTGGAAAAGTGTGAAAACAAGCTGAAACTCCAGAGAATCACTGTGCTGTGGGTGTTGAAGCTTGTACTAGCTGAGATCTGTCCCTCACCTGAACAAAGTCCACAAAGGTCCACGGCATGAAGGCGTCTAGCTGGCCAATGTCCTTTGAGAACCTGTTAAGAACTCTTCCTGGGACACAAGAGGAGAGAAAACAAGGCGCCTAGTTAAAAAAAAAAAAAAAAGTTCAATTTCATCCAAGATTCCATTGTAGGATTAAATATTAAAGGTTAAAGGAAAATTAAATATTAAAGGTTATATTGATAACATTTTCATGTAGACAAATAATTAAAAAATCAAAACATCCACAGAGCTTTTAGAAAGGTCGGGTCCAAAATGAACGTTTTGTTTATCTCTGTGTAAGATGTCTGACATTCCTGCTTCTAACAAGGCTTATGAACCAATAGTATAAAGATGTTGGTATCACGTGGTATCTCTGTGTTGATTGTCAAAATTAGAAAAATATCATCTTAAATCCCTGAGGAGCTATGTTAGCATTAGTGACTGTTGCGTCCAGTTACCCAACGTTATAGTTCCCTCAAACAATGTATATGCGCACCAGAGGGGATTTAGAAGTGGGTATATGCAATGCCGACTGGAAAATAAGTAGGTATAAGCCGTATACCTGCGTATACCCTGCACTACACCACTGATTAATGACAAGATAAACGTCACATAACGATAGATACCCATATCCTAAGATCCTAAGAACTCCCTGCCCAGGGACCACAGATGTAAGTTAGCTATCTAGCTAACTCTGGTATAGAACCGGTTCTGTACATGGTCCCTGTCAACTAAACTAATAAACTAAACAAACTAAGATTACCATAGATTATGTTACATGAATCTTGAAACACCACCACACAATGTAACCTAAATCTATAGGTAATGTATAGCTACATGTTGCAAAATGAATTCATTACTGTACCATGAAAGATCCATCACTTGATCTTGTCTCACTCCACTCGACTATGAAACTACGAACTGACAACCACTTGAGGGGTGTTTCCAGTAACAGCTGTGTTGTGAGTGGGTGAGTGTGACATCTAGTGGCTGAATGTTGTCAATTGCACCTTTAAAATAACATCTATGGAATTCCTACTTTTCAATAATGATTGAAATTATCGTTTGGGTATACAACAGAAAATCCCATCCATGTTGGCATTAGTATTTACTTAAACCTTCGCTTACCAATTGGGTTGACATCAAAGAAGTGTACTGGCGTGCGGAGTATGGCGTCGAACATACGGTTGTGGAGGGTCTGTGTACATTTCACAAGCACGTTGAACAGGACAAGACATCTAGCAAAGCCAAAAATGAGGGTGGCTCCAGTCAAACCTAGAAAAACAAACAGAATATTTTACTATACACTATTAAAACAGCATGTGACTTGACATGCTAACAGTTGGAGTAGAGCATTTGCAAGAAGAACACACAATATTTCCGCATTGACCGTATCAATTTGCAGCTTTTCTGTTCATTTCCTGACCTGCATAAATGCCCAGGTAGAAATCTAGATCCAGCTCTTCGGTAACGTTGGTCCCGTTGGTCCCGTTCTGCGTCAAGGTGCTGTTGAGATTCAGCTTTTCCTGCTCCCCCGCCCTGACAGGTGGATTAGTCAACATGTTACAATGACAAACACTAATCCAGGCAAAAGCAATGATCTGCCAACCCAATAGTAAAACATTGTCATGTTACAGAGGCTTTATGCTCACTAGGCAGTGAATCTGTTAAGCTGAATGTGTTTCTTACCAGTAAGCCAGCCACCAGTCCTGAAGAATGTATGCTGTCTAAACGCACAGAAACAAGCATTAACATGCGCCCAAATCTTCACATTTCCAAAAGGTTGCCTTCCCATTTCACAACAGTGAATTTGCTAAAACAGCAGCGCGATTCCTCTGTCTTCACGAGTACAACGCAAGGTTTCATCATGAGGGACGTGTGCCCCTCTGGTTAGGAGGGAAGAGCTATGAAATCAAGCCTTTCTTCTTGGATTTAGGAGGAATTTAGCTGATTGGCAAAGAGATGTAATTGAATTTATGTGACCAGCAGCTGAACATTGTGATTGGGTAAAAGATAATTTTATAGATTTGTCAGGTCTGACCCATCACAAGCACCCACTGACTCCCACATGTATATCACTTCAGTATACAGCTGCCTGGGGAATCCTCAATTCTGATTGGCTGGGGGATGTTTGTTCAACATGCAGTGTAACCAGACACTGATGATGCCACTTCAATAAACTGATTTTCTGGTTGGTTTCCAAACACAATGTAACGGTGCGTAATTGTGGCTTATACAAATAAACACTGTTCAGCCCTGATGCTACTGTAATGGAAATTCTGCTAATTGCCCTTTTACTAGTTCTGCTTTCTTAATACAGTATCATCTTGAACTTGTGACTTTATACAAAAATGACCTATGACCTTATGATGCACTGTCTAGTTTCATTTCTGTCAAGACAGGGAACTGTCTGAAAATATGTTTCAGATTGCGGAACCATTTGTATGACCTTTTAACACCTTGTTGTTTACTATAAGTATGTTGAACATATGGGACTCTGTCAGTCTTGACAATGCACTGGTCCCTTTGCAAAGGCTTTCAATAAAACTAACAAAGACAAACTCGGTTGAGAACTTTTCATTTTCAGATTTCCATCACACTACAAATTCTACACTTTGTTGTTAAGAACAGTTGTGGTTAATTGCTAAAAGTGTAATGTACTTTGGAGTACACTGTGATGGGATGGTTTCACCTCAGCTTACCTGAGCCAGAATGTTGAGTAGTATCACAACCAGTAGAACCAGTACGCTGGCTCCAGCTCGCAGGTACTTGACATACAGGCCTGTTCCGATAGTCCCTTCTGATCGACTCTCCTCCACTACTGTCTGCACGGCCTCTGCCTGGAATAACAATAACAACAATAATAATAAACTTTATTTATACAGCACCTTTCTTAACAATGTTACAAAGTGCTCCACAATAGAATGAAAATTACAGATGACACATAATTAAAACACATTAGCAAATAAAACACCAAAAGGAGGGGAAGGAATTATTTATGATGGACAGAATATGAGGACACACTGTTTCAAGTACCTCTTTTAGGAAAGAAGTATAATATAGAAAGAAGATAATATCCAACTGACATGAAGAGACTTTCATTTGGGAAATGGTTTTCACTAATATTAATAAAGGTGAAGGTTTAAACGAGGAAAGGGAAGTAGAGTTATCAGGGAAAAGGTCCCAGGGTTCAGGGGAGGTCTAGAGTCGGATGTTTCCTCACACTTTTCAGGGAATGATTCAGGATCATGAGTAGGGAGGGTCTGACGACGTAACGTATCACCTTAAACAAAACTCTCCAGCTGTGGCTGTTATAATATTATAGCTATAATATTGGAAAAATATGCCGATCTTGCATCTTTAACAGATTGCTGGTATTTTGCCATAACATTTTCCAGAAGGTTTAGGAGACGTCCGGTCTATTAGCCTTCCATTGGTGTTCAGATGTTCTACAGCTGTTCTACAGCGTCTACTGATGGATCGAGTGTGTTCGTTCAGCCAAGGTGAAGCATTAGGTTTAGGCAATTTCACTTTAAAGTGCACAATGGAGTCAAGGATAGACTGGCAATTACTATTAAAATGATTGAGCAGGTCATCAGTAGTAGAGCTTTCTAACTGCTCAAAGACATCAGAATAAAAGGGAACTTACTGGCAGAATCAGAGTGAAAAGTACGAGATCTGACAGGAAGACAGGGAGGAGGAAGGAGAAACAGACCACAGCTTCACGGTCAGATGCAGACATTAATAGTTTCCACATTTTCAAGAGATGTGCAGAGATACAGTATCTCAACTGTGTGACCCTAACAGCGACTGGTCAAATGAAAAGACTCAGTAAGAAAGGAAAGAGCAGCAGACATGGATATTAAAGTCCCCAAGTATCAGTATGTTATAGTGATGAGAGAAGAGTTAATATAAGATAAAACCTGTTTTATCAGGTCCTGGCCATTGATTAAAAAACTGGAAGCTTCAAAGGTGATAAAATTGTCAAAAGAGACAGAGGAATATGTAAATAGATAAGAGCTAAACCACCTCGCTGGCCCAGGCAAGAGGGAATGAGAGAGTCATCCTGTCCTGGTTTAGTCACGACTCAGTGATCAAAACATAAGTCGTTAGACAAAATAAAATCTTGGCAGATAAGACTTTTTGTTTTAGACAGAGACCTGACATTCAAAAGACCAATATTTACAGGATTCTGTGCAGGGGTGGTTTGGAGAGCAGGCAGACAATGAATAGTAACTAAATTGTTGTTATTAACAGGACTGTCTGGTGACACACACATCCAGGGCCTATTACTAATCTATCATTTATCTTAATTGGTATATTGTCATGTGTTATCTGGTTTCCTCTGCTGTCTACCATTTATAATAACATGCTGTCAGCATTCTCTAACAAGGTTGTTCAAGGACACTGTTGCTGCCCTCTTGTGGAGCAATGGAGGCAGCACAGTTCATTTTATTCTAACTTGCTAGTTAGAATTCATCTTGGCTACGATGGGAACTGGTGTCTTTATGTATCTGTGACTCCCTCCTGATATAGACCTTCTCTCTCTGAAGCTGTACGCACCGGTAGCTGGTCGGATCCGTCTTTGACCGAGTGCATGGAGGAGGCGAGGGAGAGCACTGAATTCTGGGACAGGGTTCTGGTCCGTGTCGAGAGTTCGTGAGCAGCCTGTTGTTGCTCCTCCTCCTCCTCCTTCTTCAGCAGGGAGGTGAAGTCCAGCCCGGAGCGCTGCAGCTCAGTGTAGGTCCCCTGTGCCACCATGTGACCCTGACAGACACACACACACACACACACACACACACACACACACACACACACACACATTTAAGACACAACACACACACACACACACACACACACACACACAACACACACACA
>OMKK01057892.1:6973-33918 GCA_900302305.1 Polymixia japonica | reverse complement strand
TGTGTGTGTGTGTGTGTGTGTGCGTGCGTGCGTGTGTGTGTGTGTGTATGCGTGTGTGTGTGTTAGCTGTCTTGAGCTACAACATGAATGGGGAATGTCAGACAATAATGGCATAATGGGGGGGCTGCTAGATGAAAGGAGCATGTCACTAGAAGGTCATCGTCGGTTCTAATCGCTGGACTGGCTGGGAAAATCTGGAAAGGGAAAGTAAATGAGAAATTACTGTCAAGGTGCCCTTGAGCAAGGCACCTAACCCCACTGGAGTGCTCCAGTGATACTGCTGCTGTTTTATTGACTAGGTAGCTCCCAGGTGTGAATGAATGTGCGCAAGTGTATGAATGTAAAGCAGGGCTCTGCTGGAAAAGAGCATGCATGCTCACTCAACGTTCCCTGGGTAATTTAAAGAGGCTGGACGGGATCTTGGTGAATATGTCAGCATTTTTTTAAACCTCTCGTTTTGGTCCTGGATGGTCAAAGTATAGTTGTTACTACCGTCAATGGAATCTTGTTTTTCAACATCCTGAATGTGGATTGGTGTACTGGGGTCGAAGGTTGACTTCACACACACGCACTGACACACGCTGACGGCAACGAGCGTGAAACGGGACCAACCACTGTTCCACAGCGCCATTTTAACTACCGGAGGCTGGAGTTATACAAGAACTATGTAGAGCATCTTTAAAGTTTAGAAATAAGCTAAACACAAAAGACTATAGACATTCATCTCTCTCTCTTTCTTAACACTACAGTGATTTTCATTGTTGTTTTTTAGACGTTACCCAGGAAACAAAAGGCTGTCAAGGAGAACCGAGGTAAATTTGAATTTTCCCAATTTCCAACCTTAACACTTGACTTCCAGTGCCGCACCGAAGCATTAACACGTGTGATGTATTATGAAGAAAACATATTGTGTTAACACTAGATGACCCTGTAGCCTATTAGTCATTTCCAATATGCCTGAGGTTAGGATGACAGCTGTCAAAAGATAATTAATAGAAAAACAAAGATAGGTAAAGGGCACCTATTCTCTGTTGTTGCAGGGCAGGAAAGTGGGAAGCGGCCCAGAAGACAGATACAGTGACTCAGCTCTCTTAGACTCCCCAGAGGTAGGAAACAATCATCCTCTATCTTCACCATCGCTTGGATACTGTCTTTTAATTAGTTACTTATTTGTTTGGTGTGAATTGCCTAACACAATTAACTCCCTCGCCCCGAGACGGCGAGATGCGCGTGAGATGCGACTGCTTAAGAGTAAGAAGTTTTTCATTTTGCTTTAAGAGACTTTTTTTCCATTTCCCTCAACGGTCTTTAACTTGACAGTCAGACGGGCGGAGGGTGAAGTCTACGGGAGACGAGACAGCGGAGGTGTCGGCGCAGCCCGAAGGACGGAGGGCCGGGAGAGAGGGCAGGGAGGAGAGCTCTGTGTTTTACGCCAGGCCTGTCAGGATCCGCAAAAACCGAGGCCAACCCAGACCTCCAGTCCGCAGTGGACCAGGTTAGGAGGACCCCCGTAAAACATAAACACACGCGTGGCTGGAAGTGTACTTTTATTGTAGATCAGACGATAAGAACAGACGTAATCGACTCATATCGTTTTTCCTGTTCATTTTATGTTTGAATCAGATATGATAATAGATAAGAAAACCAATTAACCTATGTTTAACCATTCGTGTTGTTGAGTGTATCGTCTTATAACGGCGTGAACAGGTGTGTACCAGTCTGCTGATTTTGATTCATTACAGTCCAGCCCAGTGTGTTTAAACGGGGAGCACAGAGGAGGAGAGAGGAGGTACGAGGGGCCGAGGAGGTGCAGGAGGATGAAAACACAGCTACGGAGCTTCCTGTTGACCAGGTAAACGTCATAGTCACCTATATAATATATATATAATACATAAATACTGAAGGAGATACGTTGCATCACTAAACTTAACCCTGAAGTAGACAATCTAAATCTTTACTTCCTTCCTCCTTCCCCTCTTCTATTTTCATCTTAAGAGAGTGGCAGAAATAGTGGAGGATGAGGAGCTAAATGAAAGAGATGGTCATCTGCACAACACAGAGCAGGTGAGCACGACGCCAACGATCCTTCACTTAGCGTACGTTCAACATCCCATAATGGATCTACGTGTGTCTATACTGCCTTCTCCGAATGAACAAACGGAAAAGGTCACGCCCGCTGTCGTCATATTTATCCACCATCGGATACGGTGCAGGGTTATTGTAAAAAAAACAAAAACAAAGTTCAACACGTATCAGGGACAGACACCGAATATGATGGTATCGCTGGAAAATAATCGTCGTGATCAGGATGATGGACACATGAGCTGCATGAAAAAGACCTCTTTTGTGCTCTTGCCAAGACGTAGTCAATTCAGTTGAGAAATATGGGTAATTAATATTTGATTAGTGCTGCTGATAGCAGACAAATGGCCAGGCAGGGACACCAGCTGGAAACAGCAGACACACCTCAGTCCAGGAAAGGGATTCCATCAGACAACTCTGAGTCTGAGGCTGAAGCCTGCCGGGTATTCGCTCATTTATGTATTGTTACTGACTGTAAAATAGATGGTAAATGCAGAAGAAAACAACAAACCTAATATGTTTTTTTTTCTAGAGGCAGACAGAGATTATGAAGAGTGGCATCCACAATGAGAGAAATCATCCACACGTACATAATGGAAACCAGGTGTGTGTGTGTGCGTGTGTGCGTGTGTGTGTGTGCGTGTGTGCGTGCGTGCGTGCGTGTGTGTGTGTTGGGGTGGGGGTTTATCTCTGCTTCAGTGACCATTAAACATGTGTGCTAATACATCAAATGAGTTATGTAAGGGATAATGTTCAGCGAGCCGGTCGCTGTACATTATCCTGCATATTACACGGCTACTTGTCAAAGAAAATCAATAATTTGACACAAAATACATCAAAAAAAAGGACTTTATTGATTTAATAATTATTATAGTGCTTCCGCTAATCCGTCCATAGCAACTGTGTTATTCATTCTATTCAGAAATAACAGACTGTAGAATGCTGTAATTGACCAATCAGAATTGAGTATTCAACAAAACCGTGTAATAAAAAGTAATATATATTTTTTGTCCTTTTAAAAGGTACAATCACCTGAAAAAAAGGGCACAGTACAACAGTCAGGAACAGTAAATCAGGATACAGCCATAGAGACAGTAGAAGACTGTGCTGGGGACAAGGAGGATTGTGTGTCTGCTGCTGAAATAGTGGTATTCTCACACATGCATTATTATTCTGCACACCATGTAAGAGCTTACATTGACTATACGGTGCACATTTAATCAGCAGCAGTAATGAGTTCTGTCTCTACACACAGAGAGAACCTGGCCTGAAGATGGCCTCTTCAAACTCAAGGGCTTCATCATCCACATCTCACAGTTCCAGAGAAAGCGGAAGGACCCAAGTAAAAAACAGGGAATTTCAAGGAGAGAGGTCAAGTCTAAAATCTTCAAACTCTAAGAAGGTATATCAAAATTCTTATCAGCATAGCATTGTCTAAAAAGTATCACACATTTGCTTTTATCTTTATCTGTTTTAATCATTTACTCCCCCATCAATTATAATGGAGCAGTCCTGTGGCAGTTGAGAATGGAGGCTTCATTGAATTCACATCAACACAATAAGCCAAGGTCTACACAGCTCAGCTGATGAACTATTGCTACAGACAGACGATAACCTATTATTGTTAAAGAGATCATATCTACAAAGACCTGTGTGACTAAATGAATGTGAAATTAAAATAAGTAGTTTTTGAGCTATGTTAAAGAGCCTAGCAACAAATTTTGAGTTAATCAATGTTTTTTTTAAGTTGTTTTTTTAATTATTTTTTTAGAAAACCTAGTATCAAAAATGTGACAACGCTCTGATAAAAGAGATCAAAGGCTGTATTTTACAGGGACAACTGTGATGCAGATATTGTATAGTGCATGTTCAGTGATGCAACCTATTTCAAAAACAATATGTACGTATGTATAAGAAGAATTTTGTGACAATTTTGTGTGTCAAGACCTAAAACAATTTTGTTTTGCATGAAACAGTTATGGAAAAGAATACAGGTAAAAACATTTTACCAACAATTTATTGATGCAATATCAGCAACATCACATGCTTAAATGTCTTACAACCATAACAATGTTATATGTATCGTGTGTCTTTAAAATATTTTGTTGACAGAATTTTGACAATAAAAATATATATTATTACAGGTCTGTTATTTCTAAATACAAACTACAAACTTCAAACTACAAACAACACACACAGCAGGGGCACTGTTAAAGCAACGATGTAAACATGTTCACATGTACGTCCCTTAAAAACAACATCAGAATATAGCAGCAGTATCTACCTTGGAAATATATCACCAGCAAACCAGCAGGGGAGAGAAACAGGATACAAATATGTTAATGTAAAAAAGCTTTATCTTCACGTTAGCCAACAATTTGTCCCCACTTCTGTAGTGCTCTTCCCACACACACCAGACAGAAGGCCGCCGCAGTAAAATACCCCTGTTAAACTGTGAGGTGAGATTTAATTGGTCCTTTTCAAACCCTAACCGTATTTGTATGTGGTTTCTATAGTGTCTGTATAGATGCCAGTTGCATGGCGAGGCAGAGGAGTGCTTTGGAGTACGGGTTAACAACCAAGGGATTCTATACAAGGACCATAAATCAGGGTTAGCTCTGAAGTGAACCCTATGTGAACCCAGGTCCCTCCAATTTAGCAGAGACGTTTCTGGGCTGGTCTCTCTGAGCTCACACTGACTTCATTTAGGATCTATTCTCCCGCCAGAACCTTTGTCATGCGGAGTCACCGTTTGAATCTAAATGCTCCCCTCCAATCCGTATTCTGTCTTTCCTGAACCCTCTACAATGTCACCGGAGGTATGTGGGAATTCTTGGAAAGACGTTAGGCCACCGTTAGAGTGCAGCCTGGGTCGTGCTCTGCTGGCCAGTGTCCTCTTTATCAGTGATGGAGCTTATGACACACAGAGTGATGCCGACCATAGTGAGGAACATCCCCGCAACAGCTCCTGCGGAGGGAAGAGGAGGGGGTGGGTTAATTGGAGAGAAGAAGACAACAACGTAAAAAAAAAAACATCCAAAAAAGAATCACTCTTAGCTTTTTAAATTTTTTTTCCCTGACTCACCCTTTGTATATTTTGTTCTTTACTCAGACAGTAGGGAAGTACTGATGGAGATAGATGAGGGCACACAGAGGAGACAAGGGACTGGTGGGATTCAATCCCAACGTGAAAATGACACGTGGTTTTCGGACATTTCACATGCGAAAAAAATGACGTAATTCTGACGTGATTTTCGGACACTGAAAACTGAAAACTGAAACTTTCACGTTTTTTTTGTAAGGGAAGCCAGTGGGAGCACACATGTAGAACTAGAGGCCGGGGACTTAACCACTAAATAGTTTGAACCTTTTCCTTACACAACACTTTTGAAATAGTTGTGAAAGTGTCTGAATCTGTTTCAGTTTTTCATAGTCTCATCCCTTGGATCGCATCGCCGGCCCACTGATAATACAACCTCTTAAGTCTATTGAAAGGCAAGCTACTATGACAACATTGTCAAAGTGAGAGGATCTTACGTTTGCCTCCAAACTCTTCACCAAGCAGCTTGCCAGTGAGCAGCGTAAAAAGGAAGGTCAGCGAGTTGGTCACAGGAACAGCTAGGGATAAATCTAAAAGAATAAAGAGAGAGAGGGAGAGAGAGAGAGGTTGCGAGGAAAAATACATTAGCTTTCATTAAATGGAACATATTCAGAATCAGAATCAGAATTCTCTTTATTGCCGAGTATATTTGCACATACAGTACAAGGAAAGTGACTTAGTGAGGTTGGTGCATAAGGGCATATTCAATCAACACAATATAAGCAAAGTATTTACAAGTATTAACACGGGCTATGAAATGAAAGAAGAGCTAACACGGGCTATGAAATGACAAGTATTTACACAGTTATTAGAAAAACTATAACTATAAATGATGTGACTATGAAGAGCTGGAGGCAACAACACAAGACAACATAAAAGAGGTAACCATCAGATATTGAAGAGGTGCTGTGCTAAACTGTTTAGCTCACCTGTGGTGGCGAGAGTAAAGTAGTAGACCAAAGACCCACTCTGGTTCAGAAGAAATGGGACCAGGTACTGGGCAGGAAAAGACACACAGTTAAGGGGCAATTAAATCAATGATCACTAAACATAACATAACACCTGCTGACGAGCACTGACAAACAAGGATCTTCTTTCAACATTTACCTGGAGATTAAGAAAAAGAAACTTGACTTCAGCCACTAGCTGTAAAACCTTGTTCTTCCTTTTCACATTTTCTATCCCCTCAGTGCCCCTTTTCAGGAAAGGATTGGTGCAGCCCCACAATAAAGCCACCAGCAATAGGCACAGCACCTCCACTGAAAGAGACACACAATGCACTTAATCCAGTACAGATATTGTCATGGCTATATACAAATAACACGATTTGTGCATTTGTCGTCATGATTCTATACTAATATGTGAACTTGAGAAATCAACAGCTTAGATCTGACATTACTTCCGATAAACAGTGGCATCTGCGTTGAGAAACGAATGTTGTTACGATACAGCTAATAAACGATTTCAAGTCTTATCGGTGCTCTTTCAATGCTACGAAATACGAAAGAAAACCCTCTCATTTTACGAATACGTCCTATGAAAATATGGAATTATATGATGATCTAAGCATTGACAGCGTATCTATAATAAATTACTTATCCACTCACCTACGGACACCATTGTTACGCACACGCAGAAAAGTCGCGTTCAAGTTACAGAAGCGAGTTCTTCAATTATGTTGCGCATTGTTAAGACCACCCAGTGTACAGAATGCCATAATATCTATGCAATACAGTTAGGCCTAAATTTAAATCAAGTAGAAATGTAAATGAAGGTAATTGCCGAGGCGATTAGGTGACGAGAATAACATTGGTGAACATGACAGTGTTATCTTGAATGCAGTCTTCTGATTTTTAAAAGTTGTAGGACTGAAGGATACCAGCTGAGGGCGCAAAATCTATTATCCGACAAACTATTATTTTACCATCTGATGCTGAACTGCTGTACAAGTGTAACAGTTTATAAGTCCTTCTTCGTCTTCTTCTTAGTAAGTTATGATCACTTTGTTTTATTTTCACTTCTTTTCTTACCTTTTTTCGTATTTCTGTAACATTTAGCCTAATCTATCTCTATTGCTCTTACTGCCCAAATTGGAAACTTGAAGCTAATGAGTAGCTAATGTATGTTTAAATGGAAATGGAAACACAATTTGGAAGTCACGTTTAGAAATATTACAATTTATTTTAACTTCATTTCATTGAAAGAACAATATACATAAAACAATACAGGGCAGGACCAAGGACAATAAAGTGCAAAATCCTTTGGTGTCATACAAAAAAAAAAAAAAAAAGATTAATTTCAGCACGATAGGCTGTTATCCAGTCTCCCACAAGTGTTCAAAACTTTTTACAAAAATATTCCTGAACTCATTCTCTATTAATTTTGCATGGTAAACAAAAATACATGGGCATGTTATTCTTCATTCTTAAAACAAAATCACATCTTAGTGACTCTTAGTGACACTTAGTGACAGTGTGATGCAAAATGCCAAACTGTACCCAAATATATTCCACATTCTGTATACATATTCCATACAGTATTCCATATATTTGTCTCCATTACACCAACAAACATAAAAATATATAACCACTGAACGGATACATTTGCAGTTGTTAGTTAATTATCTTCTTTCAGACCCTCTTTGTCACCTCTGAGGTTTGTGCCCTTGCAAATTTGAACTCTGAACCTATCTGGTCCTTCTTAACACAGAAATGTACACACTTTAGACCAAGTATTACTGGCCATTACAATCTTTGCCATTCTTCATATCACTGGTGATGAAACAGTTGCATAGTCCCTTAGTGCGGACAGTATGGGACAGTGGTCTCTTGTACTCTGAACACTGACTGTAGTCAAAAAAGTGAACGTTTATGTTTCATACGTCACCCTGTAAGTCTATCCATTGCATGTGTTATGGTACCATTTTGTTCATAATGTCTATTATTTGTATAACCACAGCGTCTCTTGTCATCGATGTGCTCACCAGCAGTGGCTCAGCTGGTAGAAATTTACAATGACAACACAAACTTACGGGCTTCGGCTTCCACAGGATTCAGTCAACCTGCACTAACACAACAATACAGGTAGTATGAACGTAAATGTACACTAAGTCGTTTTGGGTGAAGGTTAAACGTCAGCTTATGCTGCGTCTTTTACAAAACCCAACGTGTGATTCATGTGCAGTCTTGCTGTTATGTGTATCCTAGTGATGGAGCGTCATGTATGGTGACCGTGGTCGATCCGCTGGTAGTGCTGAACTGCTCTATGTTGTTTCTTTCCGTGCCGTTCAGTTCCACTCTGGGGAGACGGAAACCATTCTCTAAAACTGAGTTTGAATTGGGGATGCTGCCTGACACGGAGTTAACCCCGAGGTTGCTCATGGGCATGCTGCTCTGGACCGTGGATGATGACATCTTCTGGCGAGATTTAGACCCTCCGTTGGTCCCCAGCACTCTGGATACATGGGTGTGTCTGATGGTAGAAAACAACTCTGATGTCATTCACATACAGTGATTATTTTACAAGTTAAAATGCAATGTTCAGCAAGTCTGTTGAATGTAGTGTAAATATTTTGCAAAGGAGCGGCGAAGTGTAACGATGATAATGATGATAATAAACACAATTTAGATTTCACAGACGGCATCTGACATATTTATCAGAAACAGTAGAAAGCATCTGATATATCCTCAGCTGTATGAAGATAGCCCGGTCTCCTGATGCCATTCAGCGTGCGCAACTATGCCTTTGTGAATGGAATGTTGCCTGACCTGTTGTATGTCTTCAAGATGATGAGCAGAATGGTCAGAATGATGATGACACCTATAACGATGACAGCGATCATAGCCCCAGAACCTGCGATCAGCAGAGAGAGAGAGAGAGAGAGAGAGAGAGAGAGAGCGGCATTGAGGCATTGTGAAACGGTTTTCTCTGTGTCGTTTCCAGTATTTCAATCGTACACATTCCCTCTGGTTCATGTGATACAGATCGTTTTGTGTGTCCTTCAAAGTGTAGTAGACTAACAGCGGAGTCATTCACATATGTACAGAACGGAGCAAATCAATACAGAATTTATCGTACCTGCGGAATTGAGCAAATATTTCCTTTCATTAAAGTGCGATCTGTACTGGTGGCATTCCTTTATAAAGGTTTAATCTGAGTTAGACTGCATGACGCACTTATGAGTTATATATATACCTTTGATTATCCTAACTACCATCATAATAGGCTTTTTATTTGAACTTCCATAGAGGACACTCCCATTTGATGGTGTTCAGAAGAAATACCTCGTAGTTGTGTTTTACAACGTCAAGGATGAATAAAAGAAAAAGCCAGCACATGTATGTGCACATGAACTCTCTATTTCTCAAACACACACACACACACACACGCAGGCACACAGGCATACACACGCATGCATGCACGCACACACAGCACATAGCTTACTGTGTCCTTACTTTGGATAAGTATTTGTTCGTTGGACTTGGATGTTGTGGTTGTATTTGACAAAATGGTGGTGAAGTTTGTCACAGGTGAGACAGTTGAAGCTTGCATCTTCAGCAATAACCTGTGAAGGCAGTGCAAAGTAAATCACATCTAGTAAGACAAATCCTCCCTGAAAACACTTTTAAACAGGACACACTTCTGTAAGGATAATAATATACAAGGTAGAACATGTCAGATGTGAAACAACTGAAAAATATCGGGGACGAGTTTGTTCAACGCTTCTGTCAAACCAACTCTTACATAGCTTTTGCGAAAGGAGGATAAAAGAAAAGAGGATGGACAGAAAGACAGAACAAGTATACAGTGAATAGGTTATGTCGTCTTTTGTAGTCTATAATAGTCTATTGGCTCTATTCACCAAACCTTTATCATGTCTCAGACAGTCTTACCATCAGAACACTGCCGTCAAATAAGTGTCAATAAGTTAAGTGTACAGATATAGGTCAACCCTCTCTCAAATAATTTTCAAACTGTATTTCGGTTACACTTTATAATAACTACATGCTATAAAGCATTTACGACGTATTAGTTAATAGTTCATTTATCCTTTGTAAAACATCAACAATACATTATTAAAGCATTACAAAGCTATTAATAAACACTATGTTAAGCGTTGACAAATGATGACGCACTGAAGGTGTGTGGTCCGGCGGTATTTGGGCCTCCAGGTCCACGTGCCCGTGAGCGATGCTGCGATATGCCGCGTGGCCCAATCTGCACCGTCTAATTTACGAGTCGTCAGGACCAGAATAGTAATTAATGCTTAATATAGTGTTTATCAATAGCTTTGTAATGATTTAATAATGTATTGTTGATGTTTTATAAAGGATGAATTAACAATTAACTGATAGGTTGTAAATGATTTATAGTGTGTAGTTATTATAAAGTGTTACCTATATTTCCATACCCAGATCACTGCTGCCTAGATTATCTTTCGAAGTAAAGTTCAAACTGCGGTGGACAGCACACAGCACAAAACAGTTCTCACATACATGACACGCAGGTTGGCATGAAGACGGAGAAATGTACAACTCTGTGTTTGCCCCTCATCAGATGGCCCTCAGATCAAACAACAGGCTCATAAATCGTTGTAATGTAGGTTATACTTTTACGAAAGCATTTTCTTTCCCTAGAAGCGTTATCATCAGACAGATTGATGACCCCAAACCACCACAACTGGAACAATGTACAAATATTGTAGACAGGCACGATAAGGAATAGTAGAGATTATCTTTTGTTGGCATTCAACATGAAGTTATCTTATTTCAGTCACCATCATTGAAAAAGCTTTCTCATTTTAAAATGTGTTTTTTTTTCATTTGAACTGTCTTACAGGAACTTATTACATAATGTTCCTTTTGTCCTTGGTTTGACATTTATGGGTTTTTTTTTAACAAGGGGGGAATTCTGTAGATGCTATGGTGTTAAGACCCTAACTTCTAGAAGCACATCTTATTAAGGAAAAATCAACGGACTGTTCACTTTCCCCAGAAAAATAAATTAATATATAAAACAAAAAACAATCATGGTTTGTTATGAGCGTATCCTTCTGTTTGGTGCATGTCTACGACATCACAAGTTTAGGCTAAGGTTCTTGTCTCTTGATACGGTGAATTAAAGGCATAAGATAAACAATCTCTTGGAATTTTGATCACGATTTGTGAATTTTGCTACCATGTTATAGTAGTATAATATGATGCTGACCATAACTAATATAATAACAATATTTTTCCTTGACAATTTGTATAATCGTATTACATATCCCTATTTATGTAGTATACTGTATGCAGTAGGCTCAGCCAATCTGTGCATCCATTTTTTCTGTCAGGTATCTATTGTGTGTGGTTATTACTGTCCCATACAGAAATAAACCATCAAGAGGGCTACTGTTCAGCAAAAAGAATCCGCAAAAAACCGTAGGCGAAGGCTGTACCTGTTATGGATACTTCCCTTTAGTATTGGCTTACTGTTAAAACCCAGCTACATTTCAGAGCATTTGAATAGTACACTATTACGCAAGTAGAAAAAAGGTTTCACCCACAATACACTAAATACAGCATATGTGATGTTAATATGGTTTTGGCTTTTGGAGGCCTTGGTTTTTGGAGGCATAACAATACTCTTTGTTTTACATTGATCACTGCATCTACAGTACGAGGGTGGAACAAGGAGTGGACAGCGTCATCATGGGAGTTCCGCATCTACTCTTCAAGTAATTAGTAGAATGTAGAACAAGAAATAAGAAATGACTGAGTAATGAGTAAGTTATGGAGTCACTGACTCATTCAAAGGGTGACTCAGACATTTAGTCATAAATCTACGAAATGCTTCATGTGTTTCTCCATTCAGTGTGTAGTGAATTCGAGGAGGTAGGGATTAGCAGGGGTCGATCCATCTGTTTCTTCAGCTTTTCTAGATTTGTTGTTAATTTTATTCACTTTTTGAGGTCATGCTAACTAATTCCCTTTGCCTATCAATCAACTGATGCTGGAGATTTATTATGGTGTAGTCTTTAATGAATCACCCATCAGGCTACTTCATCATTTATTATATTACAGTATATTGATGACTGCTCCCCTTAACTAGAGCTCCTTTTCAAAACGAGATCCATACATTTTCTTGAAGTCCCAGCTCAAAAATTCATTATCTCTGAAATACAGATGACCCGATGTTATCATTTTGTCAACCAAGGATGAAAGTTACGCACTAACCTTTAAAAAGTAGCACCATTAGTCTGAACATTTTGCTATAAATCATTTTCTTAGATTAGGTATTACAATTTTCAAATGGTGGTGTTCTCGTTTTGGAATAAGCTGTTTTAATTATAGGAGATGGGGGCCCAAACATCAGGCACTGCTCGTATTAAATAATGGACTACTCTTTACCTATAGTCAGTAGTTAATCCACTGGGAGTGAAGCACAGCAGTACAAACAGAACAGGTGCTTCAAAAGAGAACAGAATTTGCATCAGCTATAAAAAGCTAAAAAAAAAAAAACTGGTACACGGAAGAGCAGCCTTTGTACAGCTGCACATTGATGAACACACACACATACACATACACACGCACACACACACACACACACACACACACACACACAGACGCGTGCACAACTAATCCTTTGCTGTATCGCTTCACTTTTTTCTAAATCTTTCTAAATCACAAACATGCACACATGTAGAGCGTGAAGATTAATTTTGACACGAAAACAACAGAGCTGCCATTCATAATCCATCTGACTATAAACAAATTCACCGCAAACTATGCAAAACATTCAATCTTATTACATCAATTTAATTTACATGCTGCCAGCATAAGCCTGGACCTTTGTGAGCCGTACAGTTAGACCGGCTTAAACGTGTTGTGTTTTACAGATGCAAAGAGAGGGAGCAGCGCTGGCAAGTCCCCCTCACCTGGAAGACCTGTTTACTGTTGACAGAACGTAAACAATCCACGTGTGAGTGAACTTTGCCGATCAGGAAACACATTGTCTCTCCTACAGAAGCTGAGAAGGCGGCGCGGTTCTTACAGCGCGCAATTATGCGAGTCATCGTGAATCAGCTACCTTTACGTCGGTGTGTCACAATACCGTTGTGATCAACTGTTCAACCCTCCCACTCCAAATAGTTAAGACTGTAATCACTCTCAAAGCCATTTCATGAATTACAAAGGTTTTGCTATATTGCGAAAGTATACACACACACACACACACACACTCACTTCACTCTCTTACGCCACAGACAGCACCTACATTCCCTTGTCAATGACCCCCCCTCCTCCTCCTTCCACCTTATTCTCTGACGCCAATGTTCTCCTGCGTGTAAATGTGTTTGCTTTGCTTCCTTTCATTTGACAGCACTTTGTTCCTTTGGAAAGAAAAGTGTTATACAAATGCAATTATTATTATTGCATTAATAATTACCTGCCCAGGGCCAGCCTCTCCTGTTCAAACTCTATCTTAACAGATCAAAGCTGGAGAGTGGCTCAGAATCACTGCTTCCAGGTCCTCTCTATTGACATTAAAGTTCATTCAAGTTCACAGGAAAGTTATGTGTCTAGATTTCTCTTTAAGGCTCAGTCTTGGATAAAATAACTGCTGATCTGGTTACAAGGTGAAATATTATAGGCATTATAATTATATAGCACTTGTAGGACAAAGTGGGCGGTTGACCTTTATATACAGTGGCTGTATGTGTAAAACTTGAACTAACCCGGCCGCACCTGAGACGAAGTAAAACGATGTGATGAGTGAAGACAGTATTTTATGAGTGAACAATGAGTGAAGACAGTATTTTATTGTTCAACTTGAACATGAGACTTAGAAGCTAAGAATGCACTGACTTAAATCTGAGACTCCATGTTCTTGTATATTGTACCGGATTATCCAGCGTCTTATTCAACAACAAATTTTGCACAACCACCTCTGCCTAATGTTGACTCACTATTACAGTAAGCCATAGAGATTAGTAATGACATATATATTATGTTTGCTATTTGCAGATGTGACAGCTTTTGATAAGTGATTAATTGATCACATGCTGTATAAGGTTGCTAACACGCAATAGGAAATGCTCAATTGACGTTGGTGAAACAAAGTGACCAAAACTAAGGCATGAAGACATGTCTCTTTCTGTAGGACTCGATTATAATAACTTTTTACTTGGATATATGACGACCAGTAAGTGGGTTAAATATAAACAGGACTAGAAAGTGACAGGCTCGATGTCAGACAATAACAATAATTAACAATAATTTTTGTTATTGATTTTTTTAATTTTAATTTTTTTTGTATTATAGTTATTTTGTATTAAAATAACAGAAAAATCAGCAATTATACAGATAATTTATATGAAGAAGTTGTTCTCTGTTGTACTCTGAAATATGTTTAAAGGAATAAAACCTTTACAATATGAGGTAATACTCACAAACCCGCAGAACAAGCATAATTTTACTCAGTAAGTGATTGCTATTCAAATTACATTACATATTTGTTCAATTTTTTTCCATTTAACTAGAGTTTGTAGGTAAAAGAATCTGTGTAGCTGGAAGTAATCTGATTACACTCTGCCTTTCCTCGTCCCTCAATGGCCAACCTTCTCACTGCTGCGATAATGGTTTGTGTGTTGTTCCACGAACCACAGCTATTCACTTACACTGCAGATTCAATATCCTCTCTTCCTCCCTCAGCAAACACAAATCATTTTATTGGTCTGTTCAGAGAATAGGCCCTCGCTACAGAACAGGAACAATTCTGTTTCCTCTTTTTATATGAGAAAAAGCCAGACAGAAATTGTTAACTGACTAGACTTTCTCCCTCTTCACATGCCTTTGTGCAGACACATGCGCGTGCACCAACACACATGCACGCATGCACATACACATACACATACACATACATATGCACATACACATACACATACACATACACATACACATACACATACACATACATATGCACATACACATACACAGACACATACACATACACATACACATACACAGACACACACACACACACAAAACCATCTGATTACCTGACCAATTAAGTATTTAGTGGGGATACCGGCTCCTTTGTTAAATATTCACTAATTTTCCAAGATGAATAAAGGATGAGGACTTGACACACGTATCTGTGTGTGTGTCTGTATGTGTGTGTTTATTATGTGTTTATGTATTATATATAAATTGGCAGTGAAATGGTTTCACTCGCTGCCTCTTGAGTACCTGTTCGTCACACACCATAGCTTCATTAAGCTCTGAATAAGAACCATTACTGGTCTGCCAATACCTGACACACGTACACACACACACACAAACACACACACACACACAGATAAAAACACAAATACAATATAAACACGGACACATACAGACACACATGCATGCTGATACAGTATACAGCAGCTTACACTAAGATACACAGTATATTAAATATTCAGACCACCTTATATTGTGTTGCAGCCATTTTGTTTATACATCAGTGTCTCAGATGTTGCGAGGCTAAAAAACTCCTTTAACCTGCCTCCTCCCGTTCGTCTACATCTCCCCATCCTGACTAAAGTGAATTTAGCAGGTGAAATCAATGAGGGGCTTGTAAGTGTACTTTGTAAACTCAGTGTATGATGTAAAATCAATAAGGGACCAAAGTTTTTGCCTGGATTCGACTGGTCTTTGAGCATGCAGGTTCACTGTGTGTTTGATATCAACGGCGTGTCCTTCAAAGGCTACGAACCAGTAGCATGAAAATATATTTGACTTCATCCTCTTTCTGACTCTCTTGTTCTCTTTATTTATCTTTCTTCAACTCCTCTCCATCTCCCTCACCAATTCCCATCTCGCTCTCTCCTTCAGTATAAACAATATATATATACAGTGCGTCTGGATAGCCTCTCCTTACATAGACAAATATCAGATAGTCTAAATATTTCCAGTGAATACAAGACTAAAAAATACGTCCTCAGACTGGAGTGTGCTTTAACTTTTTGGAGTTGTCAAAAGTTCAGGCTAACTCTCCTGTTTTCTCCTATAAAATGCTGTTTGGTTTAGCTCAAGGAAAAGTAAAAAATATATGAATAGGAAAACAATATAGACACACTGGTAGCAGAAACACAATGTTATTCATTTCAGATAGATGGATCGATCGATATATATGACAGCATATCGGTGCCAAAATCCGCGAGCGCAAATGAGATCAACGTCAAACAGCCACGCGCGCATATTATTTTTGCGAGTGCTTTCACAACACTCGCACATAGAATATTTCTGCTCACGCAAGCAAAATTGTGGCCTGCGTGATTTGAGCGCGTGACTGTTATCCCCGAGCGCACAACTACTAACATTGCTCTTTGTATTTGGCCGTTGTAAACAAGAAAGGACGAAGAAACACTGTAGCCTACCCCTCTCAATGCTTCCTGAGAAATGGCTGTGGAAAAGCTATTTAATTGTACTAGTTTCATTATGCTACTGTTATCTGGGCTAGTCTAATAATGTCAAAATAAGCAATGTTTAAGTGTTTTTTTCTTGAATGAGTCAAAAGCCAAAACCAAATGTAGTTTTGTTACAAAGGTATGGATCATATACATATAATTTCCACTGTTTTAATTATATTTTTTTTGGCTAGTCTCCAATACAATTATTTTGGGGTAACCCGCAACTCCAAAAAAAACGATCCCAAAATCAACCAAAACACGTCCTCTTTAAATGTATGCTCATCCTGCCGTGACACATGACTGTCTTGTGCAGTTTTGGTGATAGCTTGGTTGTTTGATGCTAAACTTCCTTGTTTTGATAACTTCCTTGTTTACTATTAGCTGGCTGCTGGAATACATGCACGTCTTTGTTGTGAAGGGATGAGCGTAACCATTTTAGAAAGGACGTGATTTTGGGATTGGTTATTGGACTTGCGGGTTGCCTCAAAAGACTGTATTGGAGACTAGCTATCCAAGCCAACTCAGACCATAAGTACACTATAACAAAGCAATTTATTAAATACAGGTCAAAATGTCCAGAATAAACCTTTAACGGGTAATATAATCAGGTTACATTGGTAAATCAGTCACACTGTACAGAGATAAAGAAAGAGAAAAACATGTAACTATAAAGGAAGGAGTTTCTGTCTGTCTGTCCTTCGCTTTTCTTGACAACCATTCATCCAATTGACTTAGCACTTGGCGGGATTGCTGAGGACCCAAGGAAGTGCAGTGTCGAGTGTGCGCTCCCATCCCTAAAGCAAAAAAGTTTTGAAAGGGCACAGCACTATTTGTCATGATTGTGCCCTGTGTGGCTTTTAGTTTGTTCTGCTTTGCCTTGTTTTATTAAAATTCTACACTTTTCATGGTTTCGCCCTGCATGGCTTTTAGTTATTCTGTTTGGCCTTGTGTCATTATAGTTAATTCGGTTTCTTTCTTGGTTTTTGCCCTGCATAGTTTTAAGTTCACTTTGTTATCTTGTTGCCTCAGTGTAGTTAGTATTGTGTTTTCTCAGTCTTGGTTCTCCCCGTGTCTCTATCGGTCCTTTGCCGCTCTGCCTTTCTATAGCTCTTGGTCTTCCTCTCTGTATCTGAGTCTTCTGCCTGGTCTTCTGTCTCTGTATCCTCTGTATCTTTGTGACTCTGTGTTCTCTAGTATCTCTCTGTACCCCCTCTGTATCTCGTGGTCTCTCTCTGTGTACCTTGCCCTCTCTGTGTTTGTTAGTGTCTCACGTTGCCCTCTTTGTATCTCGTTGTCTCTCTCTGTGTACCTTTGCCCTCTTTGTATCTCGTTGTCTCTCTCTGTGTACCTTTGCCCTGTCAGTGTCTCTCCCTCTGGTTTCCCCGTGTTCCCTCTACCTCAGTGGTTCCTCACGTGCATCCTGGTATCTTCTTGTCTTGGCTGCTTCTTGTTTTGATCATGTTTCCTGTTCAGTGTCTAGGTTTTGTATTTCTATGTGTATTATGTTCCCTGGTCTCATTCCTTTAGTTCTACGTCCAGTTGTATTTCCTTGTCTAGTCCTAGTCTGCCCAGCTGTGTCTCGTTTGTAATCTCCCAGTGTATATTAGTCTTGTTCCCCAGTCAGTCTTTGTCGGTCCATTGTGTTTTCTGTACATGTGTTTGCTCTGTGATAGAGCTGTTTCTTTGTGTCTTCTGGAAATCCAAGGATTAAAATGCATTTGGGTCCTTACCTCACCTCTACCCCCATGTAACACTATTACTTGACTATCTAAAATGGAAGGACTCTCTGTATGTCTGTCTGTCTGTCCTTCGATTTTCTCGACAACCATACATCTGATATATTTATTGCGTTGATGAATAACAGTTTTTCTATTTTCTTAACAACCGTTCATCTATCCATAGACATCGAATGGGGCTTTGACTTCATTGAGGCCATAAAAATTTCGTGTGAGCTTTTGCACTGAAATGACACATACTATATTCTAGCATTGCTAGAGGATGCAACTATGTCATGGCAGGTGTATCGCTCAGGACCCAAGGAAGTGCAGTGTCGAGTGTGAAGTTGTTTGGATGAGAGGTTCTCGAGAAAGCTGCGAGCAGCGATACCGGAGGCCAAGCAATCAGCCCGTTCCAAACAGGCACATTTTGAACGGGCACTGCCCTAGTACAGCAGAAAGATTAATAGACAAGGGGACGGAAGTGAAGGAGAGTGCCTTAGCTGTAGAGAGAGAGACAGGAAGACAGACAAGCTTCGATAGATAGAGATAGTTTTTAATTTCTACATTGTGTTGTAAAAGTGTAGGAAATGCGAGTTGAATCTAAGTCTATTCTACTCTTGCACTATGAGTCACTAGATAGGAGCATAACCTAACTAATCTTAGATGAAACAGAGACAGATAGACGTAAAGAAAAAGTGATGGGAACAGTGAGCGAGAAAGCCACAATATACTGAAAAAGAGGTAGAAAGTGTAGAGGAGTGGAGGAGAGAGAGAGACAGAAACAAAGAGAGGGAGTGTGTGTGTGTGTGTGTGTGTGGGGTGGGGGGGAGGATAGAACAACTGCAGGGTCGCTACCTCTGTCACCTTCACACCATGTTCTATCAGCAAGGAGAGCTGATTTAATCAGTCAAATGGACTGACAAACATCCAGACTGTCCACACACACACACACACACACACACACACACACACACTTGAGCATGTGTCATATGCTTCAGAATTCTACCTTTGTCCCCTAGAGGTTTTACTCTGTTACCCAACATCCTCAGCTCCTGCTCCAATTATATCATGGGCTTTAGATTAATTTACTCTATTCCAGTAAAGATTATGGAGGTTCATCTTATCTACCCGCTAGGTTGATTGAATTCATATCTGGCTTCATTCTGTGTGTGTGATCAAAGCTGGGGAGAGTGAATTGGAGTCTATGTTCTATTGTAACTACTGTGGCATTTAGGTTAAAAGGGGATGTACCAGATTGATTTATGCTTCCTTGTTTTTTATCAAGGTTGACTGAGCATATCTGCCCAAAATGGTCTTTTTCAGCCCCGCCCTGTTTAATTTAGTCACTTTTATTTAGTTACGCACATTAAAACCTGAAGGCTGACCAGTACAATGACAGCCAACTACCATTCTGAGACAAAATGCTCAAAATGCGCTTATCAGACCAAAGCAAACGTTGAGTAAGACGACGTTGAGTAGATAAGTCCCAAAGATTTTGGCACAGTGAGCTATAAGTCATTTTGCTGCTGACTCATCTCAAAGTGTAATATGGATTTCACATTGAAATGTAAATACGAGGGTAAATACAATGCAGCTTTTATATATGGGTCTTCTATAGTAGTTGGCACCAGCAAGAACACCAACTTTTTTACTCTTTTTTTTTTAAATTCTTTTTGCATTTATTCATTTATTTATTTCAGTTTTTCTACTTCCCCAACCAGCGATGACTTGATAATGAGGGATTCTCTCGTCCCCAGATTCATTACACTTAGTTCAGTGAGACTGACAGCAGGAGGCAGAACTGGATCAGGTTCAGTCCCTGGAGGGTATCATTACATACATGAACACCTTGTGCTTCATCATGCCTGGAGAATGCATATGTCCTGACATCTAGAGGAGATGGTCAGGTGTGGCTGTGGACAACGGGGGCACGCGCACACATACACGCACACACACACACACACACACACAGAAATAATATACTGTATATACTCTGTGACTCTGCAGGCTGAGGCTTAAATGTACTTTTAGTTTGTGAGTTCAAGTTTCAGCTTGGTTACATGCCCTCCCTTCTCTCCTCGTAGTGCTCAAGAATGTGTACTGTTGATGCAAATTAGTGAAGAAGATATTACCCATACATGTGACATTATGACATTATGTTATATCTGCATGTGTTCGTGTGTCTGTTTTTTCGTGTGTGTGTGTGTGTGTGTGTGTGTGTGTGTGTGAGGAGGGGGACAGGGGTACTCAGCAGGGGTCTTGACCACTGATACACTGACCTGGAAAAGGACATGGGCAGCTGTTCTATTAGGTTACCAAGGCAATGAACACACACACACACACACACACACACATACACACACACCAGAGTCCCAGGATAGAATGCAAACAGCACATGACCATATGAGCTTTCTTAGCCAGGTTAACCCACCAGGGATACAGATACTATCTCTCTCTGTATCTTCCTCTCTCTCTCTCTCTCTCTCTCTCTCTCTCTTTCTTCTTTTTCATTGGTGGACAAAAAAAGAGCGATGGAGAAAGCATGTTCCCATGCTCTGGTTGCTAATGCATGGACAGAACAACAGACCACATTTAGATCATGATATTATTACACGGATGGTGATATACTCAAGTCTACCTGCAGAACAGAGCTACAGAATCACTAATCAGACGTTGGACATTGGAGTTTTCAGTTAACCGAAATACAGTACCTGGAAATGCTAAACCAAGACCTTCTCCAAATATAAACCATGACTGGACCTTTAGACCACACTGTGTTCCCTAATTTGGACATGGTCTCCATTGCAGTAAAAAGGAAAATCCAATTGCACACAAATTAATAGAATATTATTTTCACATAACTGCAAGTTATAAAATAAAATAATAATGATGTGGTTTATTGAGTCTTGTGTTACTCAGTAATAATAATAATAATAATAATAATAATAATAATAATAATAATGAGCTAACTTCAATGGAATTGAAGAGAAGGAAGTTCTTTTTATTTATGGATACATTTATCTCACTGAAAATGATGCTGTGGTCTCCAGTATAAATACGATGACAATTAGGTAAGAGAAATAAATCCCTTTTTGTTCTTCACCGGAGACATCAACCCAGCTTCCCTGGTGGGTGTAAAATGAAACACAGAGCATCTCATTACCAGTTTTATAACCAGGGGCTGAGCAGTGATCCACAATGCCCCCATCACACCCACTCAAACCACTCATCATCCTAATACTTAGTTATACACCACGGAAGTAAAAGGAAACCAAAGTGCGCAGGTCGCAAACAATGTTTCTTATCTAATCCAGTGAGGGACGCTGTGACTGTGAGCGGCCCCAGTGGGAAACCACTAAACCCCGGCAGTGTTTAGTGACATGTCCTGCCGACCACAATGCATGAACTGTACATGTAAAATATGCTA
Source organism: Polymixia japonica (assembly GCA_900302305.1). Taxonomy (NCBI): domain Eukaryota; kingdom Metazoa; phylum Chordata; class Actinopteri; order Polymixiiformes; family Polymixiidae; genus Polymixia; species Polymixia japonica. Next base: position 12,160 of record OMKK01057892.1, on the reverse strand, counting down.
ACATTTGTGTTAACAACGCTGTGAAGCAAACGTGGAACAGGAATTGGGCCATAGTCTTTATTTTATATTATTCTTATATCGTGTATTATTCTTATCTTGTCCACTCCTGCTTTTATGTTCTTTTATAATGCTTTTATTTATTGTCTTAACGTTTATCCTCATTTCTGTTTTACTTTTATTTTTACTGTTGTGAAGCACTTTGTAACCATGTTTTGAAAAGTGCTATACAAATAAAGTTATTATTATTATTATTATTATTATTATTATTATACATACATACAGTATGTGCATCAGCAATGCATTTCAAGCATGTCTCTCTTTCTCCTCTGGCAGCATTGAATGGGAGCTCATGTTCACATTAAAATTTTGTAGTATAAGTATATCATCGTTGAATTAAATATCATCGTTGAATTAAATGTTCAATATAGTAAGATTAGAAACTATTTTTTGCAAAGTTAAGTTTACGTTTTGCAAAGAAAATTAGAACATGATAATCTGTTAAACCTTTATGCAATTACCTTATGTTCAAACTAAACGTCTAGTGTTTTTGTTTCCTTTTGTTAAGAAACACAATGTACGAGTTATGTTTTTGGACTTCATCCAGCATATTTTGTGGCAATTTTAAGCAATCATGGACTTTATGTGCTTTCAGATTTTTCCTGTTTTGCTATGATTAAGTACACATACTATGGTCAGCCAGAATTAATATGTGCCTTACAGTGTGCCAATCAATCAGCAATCAATCAGCTGGTAGCATTCACATAGAGATCAATAGTCCCTGCAATGCGCTGGGCATTATGTAACATAAACAAGGACAACCTTAAAACTATTCAAACATACAGGATGTATGGAGCATCCTGGTAGTTTACTGGATAGGTGCACGTATTATACTCTTGACATAATGGGTTAAAATCCAGATAATTTTACCCCTTTTATCACTGCCTCCTGTTTTCCTGACTCTCTCTGCTTTACATTGTAAAGTGAAGCAAGAATGCCCTAAACAATCTTTAACAAACACTGGTGACATATCATAACAAAAATGAATTAATTGATAATCAATTAATAATTGATTTCTTACCTCCCAGAATCACATGCATTAGAGACTTATAATATTCTCATTGTTGAAAATACTATAAGTCCCACAACAGTAAAGAACAAGCAAACCTGAACAAAGATAGTTTGGCCAGTGCAGCCCAGAGTTAAAACCTTTTCTAGGTAAGTGAATAAACAAAATAAACCAAGTCACTGAAGCAGAAGAAGTTAACACAAAATAAACAACAGTTTGGAAAAATCCTTCAGTCTGAAGTTAGTAGTGGACAGAAAAACATCCAGTCCAACTACCCATCTCATCATCCATGGTGGCGTTACGGTTGCCATAGCTACCGACTCGCCATGTTTGTCTGAGCCTGGATGTGTTAAGGAGCAGGCGGAGAATCCAGGAACCGCACACACACACACACACAAAGACAAGCATACACACACACAGATTCTGTTACCTGTAGACCATGCCTGTCTGGTTCTTGACCGTCTCCTGCAGCGACAAGGAGTGGAAGTTGAGAAACTCCTCCAGTTGTTTGAGTTCCAGCCTGCTGTTGGGTTTGATCCCCGTCCACAGCATCACAGGGGCGTAATCTTGAGTCCTAGTCCCACCGGAGACCTGTTTGCAGAGCCTCCCCTGGCCTTGACCCTGACCCTGAGCCTGAGCCTGGACCACACTTTGGCCCCTGTCAGCCGGCCTGGAAGGCCCCTTCTGTTTGGGGTTGGGGATGTCGGAGCAGGTTGCCTTGTACAAGTACATCTCACCGATTTCTGCTTCAGGCCGTCAGCGTCTCCTCTTTTTCCTCTCTTTCTGTCTCTCCCTTCTTCTGTGTGTCTGTCCCACAGACATGTACGCTCAGAATAATCCAGGTAGGCCCCTCGCCCACGCAGCACAGCATGGACCAGAGGACTGTGTGTGTGTGTTGCTTTACGTGTGTGTGTGTGTACACGTACGTACGTGCTACAAGCGAGTCTTCAAACTAATTTGAACGTGACAGGATGTGTTCATCCTGAGAAAATTCAATGAAAAAATGTATTTGCTTATTTGAAAAAGAAAAAACTAAGGAAGAATAAAAAATATTCTGGAAGCAGAATAAATTCCAGGGTCCATAATAAACTTGGATACTGTAGAGAGTTCAGTCGGTCCACACTGGAAGACTACTGAATATTTCCATACATATGCTCCTCCATGAGCTGTGTCACACATGCTCCCTGTACATAAACACACATGCAAAGAGAGACACACACAGATGCTCTTTCCCACTCCACTCTCTCTTTCTCTCTCTCTCTCTCTCTCTCTCACACACACACACACATATACTCACACTTTGCCCTCCTGCTCAGCCAGTCTATAAGCCCAGTTTGGTTTTGCTCCCTATTAAATGGCATGGGAATCTGGGACAATTTTCCCAGCCCTCCCTCTCCCCGTCACACTCTCTCTCTCTCTCTCTCCCTTTCCCTATCATCCTCCCTTCATCTCTTTAACTCGCGCTAACAAAAACCCTTTGTCTTCCTCATTTTTCTCCAAAACTCTACTCTCTTGTGTCACACACACATACACACACACACACACACACAGAACATCCAGTGTATCCCTGGTCTTGACATTTCACCTCCATTCTTCCCTCACTCCTGGTCTCATTCTCCCATTTTTAATCCCCCCACATTCTCATCTCCTCTCGTCTCCACCAGTGTCTCTCTCTTTGGCCCTCTCTCCATCTCATCCTCGATCCCCCTCTGTCTCCCTCTCTGTCTCTCTCTGCCTCTCTCCCCCCATATATCTCTTTTCCTCTTTCTCTCCCTCTCTCTCTCTCTCTCTCTCTCTTTGCTTCATCTACACAGACTGCACCCTTACAAAGCCGTAGGTCTGTCATTCATGCCAGACCTAAGACCCACACACAAACATATCCAAATAAATAATAGAATCTTCATCAGTGCGCAAAATCCACATGCAATGGTTTTGTGTGTAATGATGTAAATAACAAAAAATAAGTGTCTCTATAGCTTCTTTCTTAATTAATTAATACATTTTAAAAAATCCTGTCTTCTCTGTATTTCTCTTTCTTTCTCGCTCCTCTCTTACAGTCCGACACGCGGACTGAAGTTGGGCCAAACAGGATGACCTCTGACCTCCGGGCTCCTCTGGGAGTGTGGCTATGACATCACGTCTGGTCCTCCAGTGGCCTGTAGGAATGAGGAGGAATACCGCTCACCCATATCAGGAGATTTCAGCTGAACTCAGAAATACACGCACGCACATTTCAGAATTCTGCTGTCCCATTGCCTAGTTCTACACGTCATTGTGTTACACTAATCAGATGCTATATAAACCCCATTCCCCCCCGAAAACAAGTGAGTGGAAGAGGCAGATACACACACACACACACACACACACACAAACACACACAAAGCAGAAAGTTGGCCAGCACAAATTTAATCAAATATAACCAACAGACACGTGTAGTACAAACAAGGATGAGTGCACACTTTCATAAAATCAACAGAGATGAATTTACAAACGTTATGTCCCAAACAAAGGATCATGCTGCCGTCCTGTTTTAGTTCAACTCCTTTTTTTGTTCTTTTAGGATCAAGTTGCTTTCCTCTCATCTATCCAGCTTGCAGTCCCTTGTGTGGATCTAGACTGCAAAATGTGTCGTATCCCTGCTTCTGGAGACTCCCCACCTGACAAGACTGCTGGCATGTCTTGAAGAACCCCAGAGTAAGGCTACATACTTGTTTCGGCCTCAGTCATAAAAGAAACTATAAAAGAAGCAAAACTATAAGAAGGTTTGCAGCGGCAGGATGCAATAATCAAGAACATGACTGGCAAATGTTTGGAACTTTGCAATGTACAGTAAGAGACTGAGATGTTCATTATTTTTCTCAGTTTTTCACAGTTGACAACTAACGGACCCCAGTGCAAGGTTTGACTACAACTATAAAGCTGAAATAAAACGTTACTGTGGCAGCTCAGTTTTTAGGTTAAAGATAACTATCTTAGTGCACAGACGGCAGTGTGCGTACACACATGTGCGCGCACAGACACACACACACACACACACACTCACACACACACACAATAAGGGAGATAGGTTAAGGCAGAGAGGCAGCTGTGTCCATTGTCCGGCAAGATTGGTGGAAAAACTGATCCTGCCTGGTAGTGGAATGTCAGCTGAGCTTATGCAATGCCAGGGTGTGTTTACAGTGTATTTATAGTCACTTGACAGACACACACACACACACACACACACACACACACACACACACACAAACACACACACACAGAAGAACACACACGCTGACAGACCCGTAGTGGAGATTTTATTGGGAGGTGTTCGGAGATGTTTGTACAGTTGTTAATACAGTCTAATCTTATCACTGGGCACACGAATCCTAACCCACTCCATCATCTTCACCCTGGCCATGTGGTCGAATTCATAACCACGTACTGTATGTGCACAGGAATACAAAGACTCAGGAGATAAGCAGAAAACTTTCATTAGACTGTAATTCTTATAATAAGAAATTAATTGTATGAGTTGTACATCCAAAACAGTTAAAGTTAAAAATCACATTTCAGCATGATGGAAGCAGAGAAAACTCAAGGCAGAAGAGCAGTGTTTCTGAAACTAGAGTTCAGGTCATTTCTGTGGTTTGGGGGACCTGTTTCTTTTGCCAGATGAAAAGGTTTAAAACGTCTTGAATAGAATAGAAAAGAATAGAATAGATGCGCTTCTTGGGTGTATCTTAAAATTCAAATTAGGCTGCTAATGCTCCTTTTTAAGACTTTGTAAGACTTTAGGTCACTTAGTTCCCACTCCCCCATTTCACACTTTCGCTCTCTTTCTCTCTTATTATCTGTCTGTCTGTCTGTCTGTCTGTCTGTCTGTCTGCCTGTTTCTCCCCTTTCTCTGGCCTCTGGTGTTGAGAATAGCCACATTCTCTTTTGAGCCACCCAACACGTGGGCAGGTGAGTCACTGACAAGAATACCCTCTGAGAGAGAGAGAGAGAGAGAGAGAGAGAGAGAGAGAGAGAGAGAGAGGGGGGGCAGGCTGAGGCCAGAGGGAGGAGATGAACTACGAGAGCAATAAGCAGGGGAATCCACCCTCATGCCACATAGGAAACAAGAGACCGGCCTGTCTGTC
>OMKK01057854.1:15475-27145 GCA_900302305.1 Polymixia japonica | reverse complement strand
TGTGATAATGCAATTATTCAAAGTGGATAATTATCTAAGTGTGTTAGCCTTAGAATTTTGTTTAACTCATAACGCAAATTTTTAACTCAAGACAGAGAGAGAGAGAGAGAGAGAGAGAGAGAGAGAGAGAGAGGAGAAGGAGAGGCAGAGAAAAACAGAGAGATCATTTGGCAGCATTGAACTTTAATGAAACAATAACATTTTTTTTTAAAATAGAGCAAGATGACTTACAGACTGAAAATGAAATAAGTCATAAGGTAAAGAGAACAAAGATGATGAATATTCCAATGAACCTCAATGATGATAAATCTCTCCTCCAAATAGATTGTTTATTTTTCCTTTGTAAGATGATCGCTTTGCTCTGCTGCCAAAGTAGGACAGGCCTCTTCTACTTCCAAAAAACAAGATACTACCAAATGTTATTGTGGCCCTAATCAATTTTGACAGTGAGCAAAATATCTCTCATCAGAGAAATTTAATAATTTCATAGTATTTCATAAATACTCTCACTGTAGATATAAAAAAATGCAGAGTCAGTGAATAGTTTTCAGAAACTGCTAAAAACTCACTTGTATCGTAAGCACTTTGTTTTGAAATGTGTCTTCTGTGCCGTTTTAATCTCCTTATGTTGCTATTTCCTGCTCTTCTGTATTGTTTTGTTTTTAACTCTATTTTATTTTATATTCTTTTTTTAATTGCTTTTATTGTTTCTTCATTGTACGGCGCTTTGTAACTCTGTGTTTTGAAAGGCGCTTCATAAATAAAATGTACTTACTTACTTACAGAGTATTCGTGTTCAAATCTCATTTAAGGATCTGCTGTAGAGAAAGAACCAGTAGAGTGTCATTAGAGGATTTAGAAGAGTGACTGGTAACCAGAGGTAATTGGTAAGTGATCAGAGAGCAGTAGTCAGGGGCGCCACCAGGGATTTTAGGCCCCATGAAAAGACATTACATCGGGCCGTCCCTAATACTTGTGTGTGAAGGGCGCCAACATTTTTTCCTTTATTTCATTATTTTCTTGACTTTTCACACATTACCCCCTTCCTCCATCCTCACCCCCGTGCCACCAGCTTGTGCATTAGTACTTTTACTGTGAATTATCCAGTCTCTTTTCACCTTTTCTCTTCCATTGGCTGCCTTATTAAACAGCAAGCATTCTGGGTAATGGCTTTCCCTCTGAACCCTGTTGGCATTTATGGGTCTGCATGTCTTGTTGCCAGTTTCTTAACAATTGCCTCCCCGTCCTTATCGGTTATTATTTCTGGCCACATACCTGGGTCATCTGACAGAAAATGATCTTCCTCTGGAATCTTTTTCGGATTTGTCGTCAACATCCTCTCTTTCTTTCTTTCGTGACTCTCTTCTTCATCTATTTCCTCACTTCATGTGCTTCTCTCACTTGCTACCTCATCATTTTCATCACTGCTGTCTTTCACCTCTTCTACACTCGATTTCGGAGGAATGTCCCGGCTCTGTAGACGGTCCAGGAGCAGAGGACAGAATATTAACTACTACTGAACTACATTACATAACCGATGTTCTCGCTATCAGTCAAGGGGGCATTGTATGTTTTGAAATGGTAGGCAAAATTAGTCTAGAGAATAAAGAGTTTGGCAGCTTATTATGATCTGGGTGAACTATCACTTTATAAAAAAAAATGCTTGAGTTATACTTTATAAATTGAAATAAACAGATAGAAAAAGAGAGGATAGCATTTTCCCAACCTGTGAGTTTCTGTTGTCTCATAGTAACTAACTGTTATTCAGTACATTGCTGCTAACCTCCTTCTTGAGCTGGGACCATGGATGGGGTGACGGGGGCACTAGAGTCGAGTCTGCCGGACCTAGTACCAGGGAAACTGATTTAGTCTAGCTAGCTTGCTAGAAGTTAGCCTGCGTTGAGTGAATTTCAGCTGAAGGAGCAGAGTATGACCACTTACGGCAACGATGATGTCAGTGTTCACAGTGGAATTAGCTAGCAAAGCGATTCTTCCCCATTGTACATCTGCAGTACCTGCTCTCCGAGACCACGACTGAAAGTGCCGCTGCAGACATTGGAGGGGGCGGACTAAACCATTTGCTGTGAAAAACTAACTTTTTTATTAGCTGAGGGCTTTGGAATTGTCCTAACCCCACCACGGAGACCCTGTTTTTAAAATAACCACACTAATACTATGTGGTTTGACACTGCCAACTTTTTACAGCTGTGCTTTGACTTCCGGTCATCGGCTCAAGTACCGCAAACAATAAACCTTAAATACGTGGAAATACTTCATCAAAGGTAAATGAAAACTGTCGCTATGCATATTGCGCACCCCTGATTCTTCTCTTTGTTTTTCCTTTGAGATTGTAGTGCAGAATAGAAGACAATAAACCTACTGTAATAGATGTCGAACTGTAAGAATATCAGATTTGACTTTGGGAGCACCAGGGGACAGATACGTTTGAGGTAGCATGCACATTTTTGATTGGATTATGTAAAATACAGATTGAATTCTAAATCTATTTGACTGAGACTCTGTGAAGGCTGTCCAGGGACGGAGACATCATTATGAATATTAATTGTTAATAATTATCCTTTTCCTCAGGGTAACTCTTATTTCAGGACGAGAGAGAGAGAGAGGGAGAGAGAGAGAGAGCCTATTTTATGTGGATATCTTTACTGGCACATAAAATCACATATTTTCTTTAACTTGTCATGAAAGCTGTCTATTGTATACATTTCTTGTGACTTAAGGCATTAATATGAAATCCAGATTAGCGTCAGACCATCTGCTTTAGAACATTTATAACAACTTTGAGGATTTCATTGAAAACTGACTTGTCAAGGGGTTAGGAATAGAGGTGTCATGAATTCTCTAAACACTTTGTAAGTGCAGCTCTGCATCATAAAACCACACGGAGACCATTCATGTCACTTTTTTCAAGGCTGGCTTTGATCAAGTCAACGTTTGACACTCCAGTAGAGTGACGGACTTCCAGGAATGTTTTTTTTTCTGCGTCAAAGGAATAGTTCACCCAAAAATGAGTCAAGTCTTCATCAAAATCAGTACCTTGTTTAGACAAATAGGAAGGAATAAAACATTTCTGGAACCACGACATCACGTGACTAACCAGCCCTGTGGTCAGATTCACCCTGTTCTCTCCAGCGCCGGTTGAGGGGTTTCACCTGAAACCTGCACCTCCTCTACCTCTGTAAAACAAGATAAGGAAATGCCCTTATTAGGTATAGATATAAAAGACCCTGTTTCGCTATTTCATTCATTTCTATTCAGTAGACATTTGGATGTACCCAATAAAATAGGATACAACGTCCAACTTGCAATGCAGTTGATTTAATAATGATAAGTAAGTCACAAAAACACTGCAAAAATAAACATAGCCTGCTTCACAGTCTGCTGCAGCTCTCGTCTGTTTTTCATCACAGAGAGTGTCTCTTATGCGCTGCTCAAACTCTTACGTGTTGCTAACATGACTCGTTCAGTCTAGATTTCCACTTACAGGCCAGTACTTTGCACTTTAAAATATTTCAATTCTACGCGATGCCCTTCTCTGTTATAAACTAACCTAATCTAACCTTGCCGCAGCACAATTTGATCTGAAAATTGACATTTGCAAAATCAATCTGTGCTTGAATACATTTTTTTTCTGTGATCTGCCAACCTGTCTTCAGTTGTCAAATATCTGAATAAAATATTTTGTTTAGATATTTGTATCCAATTTAGAAATCGGCCATTATGCACAAAAATCGTATGCCATGATGTGTAAGTTTAAGTTAACTGAGATACAGTATGTGACAGCTTGACAACTAGAAATGGTTGGGTTCACATCAGTACACATTTTCATTCAATCATTGTCAAAAAACAATCATGATGTCACAGCTATGGCTGAACCTGAACAGTCAATCTTTTTTGCCCGTCTGACATTGCTGTAAGAAGCTAACTATTACTAAGTAAACCAGCCTCACAAGAGCAGTCTTGGCTTCATCATACAAGCCTAAATCATCGCAGTTGATAGGTTCCAGGAAATTGTTTCTTGTGTGAAAGCAGATGGACATCATTGACGAATGCAGTGACAGTCATTTATCTACAGTGAAAAGCAGCTCTGTGAGGTCTGACTATGTCCCGTTAAGCACTTTTGAAAACTCAATCTGCAAAGGACTTTGGCCTAGGGTGTGAAGAGAGGCTACCCTGAGCTTGTAGACATCTATTCTGTATCTGTTTTTCAGATTGTTATTCAGACAGGTAGGTGAGAGTTATTGACAGTAAGTGCAATAAGATCACCCCTGCCAGTACATAAAGAATTTTAAGCAATGCTATTTTCCACAGCCAAACTCATCTCATTAAAGGCCTTTTGTGCATAGTCTTTATAATGAGAAAGAGAGAGACAAACTCACACTGAAAAAGGTAAATGAATTATTACCCAAGGGTAAGGTTCTTTACTGACATGCATGCATTTGCAAATTTTATTGTAGACGATGCATCTTGTCAGCTTAAGATTTTTACAGGGTACCTTACACGAAAAATTGGGCTCTATTTGAATCATCTAAGAGCACGATCTAAAGGGCATGGCGCAAGTGCATTTAGGGCATGTCCAAATCCTAAACTTGCTAGTTTAACAGCGGATTATCTGAGTGCAAATTAAGGCACATGGTTCAAAGGGGTTGTACTTAGTCTCTTAATTAATCACAGGTGTGTTTTGGGCGTAACATGGAATAAACCAATCAGAGTGTCGTCTCCCATTCCCTTTAAAAGCCAGGTGTGCTTGCACCTTGGCGGATTGCTATTTTAATGGGGGATTTGCCATCACAATTATATTATTACTAACCATCATGACATTTTTTTTTTATATTGCACGTTGTGCACCCGCCTATGTAGGCCTATATTATTATCATAATAATGCGGCCTTACAATAACAGTAAAATACTGCGCCATTGACTTAAGACCAGGTTTTAGTTGGTCAATCGCGCAACCGCTTTCCGCTGCCTCGAGACAGCAATGCACCAACAATGCGCCTGACCACACCTCATTGTAAGACCAACACGCCCATGGGCGCTCAGACGGGCGCGAGTACATTTGCTATTTAATCAACGCGGGCAGTGGACGGGTCTCAAGCTGCGTCGGTCTCAAGCTAGCGAAGACACTCGCGTTGCGGTTGGTGCCGCTTTGCGACCGGTGTAACATGGAGTCCATTATGCTCCCAGCGATATACTATACTGCCACTGTATTTCTTTCTGCCTTTGACAGGTCTTTTCCTAAGGTTCCCGGGGACCTCCGACCCAGTGCCATGAGAGTTCAATCATCATCGCAGGGGGACCGAACCCACAGCATAAAGTGTTATGCCATGTGGAGTTTGAATTGCCCGAATTGAAGGGACTATTTCATCGAACAATCTGATAAAAGAGGATCTTATTGAGACCAGCTCCTTCTCCGGCCTTAGTCCTTCTTTTCTGTCTTTTATTCCTTTGTTTTATTTTCGTTATTTTTTTAATGAAACAATGCTTTGATTAATCCAGAGCGGCACATGATAGTCATACCTTCCGTATATTAATTATTCATATTGTTATTCATGTTATTCATTCAAGATTACTGGAGCCTGCCTTTAGTACAACTAGGATTGTAAATTGGGTTCTGGCTCCCCAAAGCTTTGCTTAGCAGTGTCACCCAGATGAACCAACAGCCAATTATAGACAAGCACAAATTACCCGTTTAGTGTTGCATTTGTTTTGGAAAACTTATCTTCCCTGAGACAATAAGAGTAGAACAAAATCATCAGGTTTTCCTAAATTTTATTTAATTTGAATAGAGATCTGTAAAAGTATCCACTAGTTAGTGGTTCTGTGCATTTCTTAAGGCACTGCAGCTTAAATCAAAACAAGGCTATGATCCTAAATCAAAATGCAATACATTTAATTGGTTAAGAGCTCTTTCTTTTACAAAGATCCCAGCCCCCACACATGGGAATGGAAAGGAGTGGAGAAGCACTCAACAAAGGTGTCATTGGTTACATTTACATGTGCACAATAATGCAATTATGCAATTACGCCTTTAACATGTGACAACTCCCTTTAATAATCCTGTTTACATGTTTCATGGAGTCATTTAGTAGCCTGGGAACCAGACGAATCTGCGAGCTCATGTTTTATTTGTCCTGTTCAGACAGATTTCCAGCTGACCTGACTTGGGTCGGGCCAATCACAACCGTTTATCTACGGGGCGGGTTTGATATGATGACTGCACAGAGGAGCGCCGTTGAGGCATTTTCATAAACAACCAATATGGATGCCGCCGATGTGGAACGGTCAGTTGATAAGAAAGATGTGTTTGCCAAACTTCAGACAGAATTTGGTAAAAGTTTAATTTACCAACTGGCCCCGTTGGTCGCCAAAATGGGGCTGATTGGTTGTAGGTCTGTCCAATTGCGTCTAGAGGCATTTTGGTCTGCGCCCGTTGATAACGCCCCTTGGAAATCGAAAAATGAACCGAGAGGTTCCAGGCTAATTCACATTTGCAAATTGGTCTGGCGATGTCAGGCTAGTTATTTAGATTATCTAGAAATTATTGTAGGAATGTGTCGTTTGCGGCCTTTACTACTTTCCAGCTGCTGCAAACTTGTTTGGTCGTTCTGGTAAATCCACCATTTAAATCGTGGAGCTTTAGTCCATCTAAAACCTGCATGATGTCCATGTCCCGTGCATGTCTTGCACAACTTGGTCAGAGTTGGAGGAATTTGAGTGAAGTGTATACATGCTCTTACTGGCCCCAAAATAACTTGAGTAAGATCAGAACACTCCACATATCGTACTTCGACTAAGATCACATTAACTTAATCAGTATGATGTTTACATGGGCTCTGCCTTACTAGCATTATTGCCTTAATTGCATTATAATCGCATTATCGGTGTGCATGTAAACGTAGCCAGTCTGGCAGCCAAATAACACTTTCAAGTCCAGATTCATGAGGCCCTCCGACTGTCTGTTAAAATTTAAGAGTGAGAGTGCAGTGAGGTTGCTCTTTCATTTTATGAATCTATGTCAAATGACTGGGGTGCAACGAAAATGAAGGACCTTGAGAGAATTAGAGACTAAAGTAATTAGAGCATGTTCTAGCGCTTGGAAGATCCTCGCACCACCCATACATCTCACCTCCGCAGTACTTCAAATCCGACCTTGAACTAAAAAAAACTGGCTGACATAAACGTAGAAACTTCATCAAAAACGATGAGGTTAAACTCAAATTTAGTTTAACCTCTTTTGCCACTTAAGTTAATCTTCTTTTTCTCCAGTACCCCTGTCTTTACTAGACAGTGTGTGTGTGTGTGTGAGAGAGAGAGAGAGAGAGTGAGGGCGAGAGAGAGAGAGATTGTTAGTGTGTAAGAGAGATATGTTATATCTTTTTGAATCTAGACAAACTTTCTTTATATGTTAGACCGGTGGTAGTCCAGTGGTAGTTTTTCTTAGCGAGCCACATTAGCAAAACTCAATCATCAAGAGAGCCGCAATCTGCTCCCATGTTTTTTAATGACAAATAAACTCCAAATACAGTACATAGCTTAAAAACGAATTCTCAAATTGTCCCCTTTTTGAAGAGCAAACTTGCTTAATAGCTTGATATGGTGTTAAATCACTGTCAAAACGAATAACATCACTGGCAGTGCGCCTATCAAAACCAGCAGGGAGAGCAGATCTAAATGATGGGAACTATGTCGAGGAACAGTAGAATATAGTGCAGGCGGCTGTTCTGACATTAATTCAGTTTATAATGCATTAATAATGCCTGAACAAGAGATTTATAAGAGCGCTATGGCACACGCGGAATACCAATTCAATCCTTAGTTTAGTTAGTTTATTTAGGTCATATAATACTATATTTTTGACATGGGAGTGAAGTTAGCCCTGACAACCTTGTTCCATGAGCTATGCAGGATCATGATGGTTGTCTTCATTGAAAACTTGAAGCTGAATGTCTTCACATAGATGAAATCAAAACAAATGGACCCTATTTCAGAACAGCAGATATGCCCGTTCACAAAGTGTGAGCCGAAACTAATTTTTATATATATCTGATACACACACACACGCACACACACAACATACAACATAAAGACAGGTGTTACATCATGTCAAGGACACAGTTTGGCCACTTTGCTAATAGCGCAGTAATACACACTTACACATACAATTTAGACCCTGCTTTCACAGTAAACACAAGCCAAGGCCGAACATCTTATCTTTAGACATTCACAAATATCTAGTAATGCAGGAAAATCATATTATTTGTGGTGCTACCCTTTTATCATCATTCTGCGACTTCGTCCTTCAACCCAGAGGAAAGTCAAATGCAACAACTGTCTACAACCATCACAAAGCTGCAGTGCTTAAAAAAAAAAGTGTATCTTATCAACTGGCCATTTATCAATTAAGTAAATGCTATTAACATGGATTTTTGTTGAAAATTAAAATGATACCACAGGCAATTTCTACATTTAACCACACCAATTGATTGTAGATCATTTGGTTTCCAATTTCAAAACACCAAAGACGTGCACCGCAAATGGAAGACACAACCTGAAAGTGAAACAACTAGAAAGTAGCCTATTCCGCTCTAAGCCCCGCGGCAACGTCTTTATACAAGCCGTCCACGTGTAAGGTCACTAAGGTCGCATTCTCATCATAATAATATTTCTTTTCATCATATTTCTGAAGTGTGACTGAATAGTTGTGACAATACCTTCGGTGTGCATTAATTGTCTTTTCGTTGTAATCCAGTTACAGTAATGTGCTTAGTTGGTCATGGATATGACGTTTACATTCTGTTGTAGGGTTTTTTGGTGTGGTGAAATTAAAGCAAAGAATGTGGACATGTTTGATTTGACAGCAGATATTTTTCTTTTGTCCTTTGTCTCAAGGTAAATACTGTAAACCATGTAAGAAATCTCAATGCTCAAAATGAAAACAGGCTTATATTGTGCCGGTCACATTCAAATGAACAAGATACACCTGTGCTAATTTGCCTTGACATTCTCAGTAGATAACTAGCAAAAGCTGGCCACCCACAATCAATGGCAATGATCTGTGACCTCACGCTAACTAGTGCATCACATAGTAGATCGGGCCTTATATATCAAATGCTATAAAGAAGATAGGTATGAGGGTGGATGTAACAAAAATTAAATTATATAAAAAGATGTGATGAAAATGCTTATGAATTGAAAGCAACAGTGACAACAATGAATGCCAATTTAAAGATTAAGTGATAAATTGTTGGGTGATTTGATAAATCCACAGATGTTTTGATCAAAAAAGTGGTGATTTGATCAGCCATTTATTGCCACTTTCTATCACTGATTATTTATCATTTACCATAAATAGGTAAGTGGTGAAGGGTTATAAGGGCAAAAAATGTACTTTGCTTCACTAAGTCTTTACATGCTATAATAGCCTAACATTTGCTTAAAATAATAATATAACACCCTACTAAGACGGGAAAGGAAAGGAAAGAACTGCACCTCCTACTGCTCACCTCAACACTTGATGTTTCAAATCGCCTTTAGAAGTAGCATGTGCTTCTAAAATCCCTTTGTGAACAAGATGTTTTCCCAGTTTACAAAAATAGTTTATTCTGAGAAAATGTGATTTCCTGATGTTAATTTCCAAACTTCTTTATATTCATTATGAAGTTACGAAACAAACAACACCCAAAGTTTATCACTCAAAATCTTTAAAATATAGCGAATCCAGTCATTATTTTGCCAACCAAAGACAGAAAATACTAGAAACAATTGATTTTTTTTTTTTCTAAAATAGTCAATTTCACATGTATCACTACCCCCTTGGCTGCAAAGCTAATATATTTCTCTTAAGTTTGATTATTGTTTTTATAGATTAAGGATTTCATTGATTCTTTCCCTTCGACCTTTTGGGGGCTAATTGAAGTGAGAAACTCAGTGCAAAGTATGTTGATGTTTATTTATGTCCAGGGAAAACAGGTACAGATACAGGAAGGGTTTTGTTTCCTTAGAACAGCAAGCCTTTGACCTGTCACTAGTCATCTACTTAATCCACACTATTATTGCAAAAAAAAAAAAGATCTAAAACATCTAAAACATATATTTCTTTAATGTAAATCCAGAATAGCCTGTGGTAAAGGCTTAGCTGAAAGGACACAGTTCAAGTGCCCTTTTTAGGATGATGTTTAGAAAACTAACAATATTTCTTAACAATTGCCTCTGATTAAATCAAGCTCATTAATTTGATCATTTTTAACAATCTCTTTTGATTATATATACCAAGGGTGCCATTAATTCTGAATGGCACTATTCTCTAAAAGCATTATTGTTCATTAGGCAATACCAATAATCTAGAGAACAGATGAATTACCACAACATATTATGAATCTACTGTTTTGATAGTACACAAGTAATCATCACCTTGAATAAACTCCATCCCCCAATATCCAGATAATCTTAATGATAGTATTGGCCCTAATTGCAAAATCTTTTTACCATTTATAACAACAGCAGAAAGAAAGAAAGAAATCCGATTTTCCTAAGCAAGTTGGTCTGAAAGTGCATTTCAGATTTACTGAATTATTTATTTTGTGGTTGAATCCTGACCACCGCAAATACCTTCACCTGGTCATCTAGGGAATCTTACAAAGAAGACACAATCAAACCCCTGTAACCACTATGTGTAACCACTTTTCAAAGTGAACAGTGTTTCAAAAATGTGTTCAAAACTGTGTTGCTGTAACTGACAGGGGATTACCAATGGCTATAGGAGGCTAATTGATGTGTCTAAACCCACTTGTGGTGAATTTACTCAGAAGCAGTGTAAATGGGAACTTAAACAGGATCTTAAAATGCTAATTGCAAGGATCTATTTGGCAATATGGCAAATCTGATCAGGTCTACGGAAGCAGCCAGCCGAGGCCTCTGCCTCCCTTGCCATACCCTACAGAGGCTGATTGCAACCCCTTTGAAGTTGAGGCGCAAAATCAATTGAACATGCCTGGGAGTAAATTAACTTGTTTGGGGCTTAATTTGAAATGGTTGAAGGGTTTCTACCAAGTTATTCATGAGAACAGGTAGGCCTGCTCCGTATAAGGATATGAATCACAGCACTGGGCATTGAATCGCTCGCCTTCTTTAGGATCAAAAAATATTTGAATTGATATAGTCAGTAAACATCTATCTATCTATCTATCTGTCTATCTATCTATCTATCTATCTATCTATCTATCTATCTATCTATCTATCTATCTATCTATCTATCTATCTATCTATCTATCTATCTGTCTGTCTGTCTGTCTGTCTGTCTGTCTGTCTGTCTGTCTATAATGTTTTACTATTCCACTTTTAATTATAAAGCCAGTATAACTTATGATTTGCCCTTATATATGTTTATAAATTCTAACCTATAATAATAAGAATTGTTTTCTTACTGAATGCCTCAAAGGTCAGAAGGCAAAACGGCTTTTGTGTACTTTACTCCCTCTACTCGGAACATTGCAAAATTATTTAAAAATGAAAGATGGAATACCTTTGGACTGCCTTTTTGGAAAGTTTGTGTGTCTCGATGTTGAATGCAATGTTTAATTGAAACGTATGCAGTAGTGTTTGGTTCCAAGTAAAGTCTGAGATGTGAAAGGAGGAGGGGGGGGGGGAACAA
>OMKK01057851.1:0-12031 GCA_900302305.1 Polymixia japonica | reverse complement strand
GTTTGTCAAAGTGTGTTGTAGTCGCTAACTTTCTTGTACTCTGATGTTTTGAAAAAGAGGAAACTACATGAGGCTACTGTTACGCAACCAACTCAGATGGTTTAGATTTCACGTTAGGTTTATTTTTCCTTATACCTCCATTTCTTAATAAATGGTTGTGGGTCTTGTTTTTGAAAGACAATAATAGTATTTTTTTGTTGTTGTTTATATGTTTCTCAGACTGTTCCACACAGTGAACATAAATTGCAGAAGAGTGAATGGTCACATTCAATTTCCAACTTCACAAAAACCCTGAGCTGAGACTTGTGTTTGTATAAATCCTAGAGTACCCAAGCAGCCATGACATGTGGATGTGTGTGTGTGTGTGTGTGTGTGTGTGTGTTTGTGGTGAAAAAGAGAGCTATAAAGTTATTCCCCTTTTCCACAAGTTTTAGTTAAATGCTATAGAATATATATATTTTGTTTCTAATACAGGTACAGAACAGCATCTACCACTCTGGTAAAACACTACATTTCCCATCAAGAAAGCCTTCAGAATTGCATATAACCATCTTTCTGTTATTAGTAACCAATGAAATTAATAGCAAGACACCTTTAGAGGTATACATGAATGTATGAATTTATTCCCATTTTCCACAACTTTTTGTTAAATGTTACAGCACTTCATAATTTCAAAATGTCAAACAGGTAAATAACCAGTCATTTTATCTCTGTTTGGCTGTGTTGAAACTGCAGTTGTAGCTTAGCTGGTTAGCTAGCTTATATAACAACATAACCCACTGACACAGCAAAACAAGTGATCTATCATAACCGCCGGCTTTCCAGAGCGTTTGGAACTTAAAACTGTTATTTTATTTCTGATCCTAAACTGTCTGCTGGTACAGATACAGGCCATGTTTCTAGCTATGCTTTTTCAGAGTATACAAATGTATTGTTGCCTCTGACCCTTGGATGCTGTAACTCAGAGACCCCAATATAATTGATGCTGTAGTTTGCAAACTATTCAAGTCCATCAGCAAAACAATTAAGATAGTTTTACCACTCCCAAAAAAACCCCCAGATAATAAACCAATCAAAAAACTAAACAAAGCTGGTCCATGTATGCACTAATTAAGCTGGTTGTTCAGCTTGTTCCATCCTTCCAGCTGGATGGAGATCTTCCACAGGGATCAACACCCGTCCTGTTGAAACCAGGATAAAGGGAATGGTAAATGTTCAACACCATCACAGGTTTATAAGAAGGTCTTACTATATTTTCTGTAATGTCTTTACCTTGACACAGTGAGATGTGTGCAACAGACTTTATCCTGTAGTAGATCAATCCAGCAACCACAAAGACAAGACCAAGTAGCAGGCCAAACCCTCCCACTATTATTTTATTCTTCTCCATCTCAGGCAGGGAGGGGTCTAAAATATGGAGTAAAAGATTCCTTCAGAAACACCACAGATACACTGACCCTACATTATACATTATAACATAGTCTTACCCCATACTTGAAGCATTGGCTTAGAGAGGCCGGGGTGTTCCACCATACAGGTGAGCTTCTCTCCTGGTGTTGGGGTGTACTCCAGGAAGGAGTGGGCCTGATAGTACCCATCACCATCAGTCATCACTTGAGAGGAACTGACATCTGAGGTCACTTCCTGTCCGTCCCTCAACCATGTCACTCTGATTTGTTTGGGGCAAAAGTCGTATGCGCTACATACAAGCATGGAGGGGTGTCTGCTGCCCGGCAACTTCACTGATTTCAGGTTGATGTTGGGTTTAGCTACTAAACTATCTGAAAGAAACAAGTTAAGGTATTATGCTAACGTTATTATAATAACATAATTGTACCATTATTCAGCTTCTGTTTAAGTTCTTATGATTTAATTAGATGCAATTACATAAATGCATTCACACACACACCATGGACGTGCGGTTAGGGGAGGCAGTTGAGGCAGAGCCTCACCTGTCATCATGAAAAATAAAAAAACAAATAATGATAAAATAAAATAAATATTAATATTTGTCTACCGATCTGTGCTATAAATGTAACTTATGTATGATAATTTCAATCATTTATGTAATAAAAATAGCTGAATTTGCTTATTTCCTGTTCAATTAGAGGGGAAACGCGAGGTGAGGCAGAGACAGTATGATTGCGCAATCCCTCACAAACTGGGTTGAGTGCATGCCTTTTGCTTTCTCACTGTTTGTCACCAGTGTAATGTTTGTGGACACTTTTATTATATGTCATCACTTTCCATAGAATAGGTAATGTATTTCACGTGTGTGTATAACATATTTGGGCTTGCTGATCTGACATAAAACCGCACTAAAAAAGCACGAGGTGAGGCAGTCAATACCTCTGCCTCACTGAAGGGGGCGTGTGAGCCCAGGTGTTTACGCTTGTTCTGTATTGCTCTTCTTCTACGCAGGGTTAAGGCCACCTTGTTCTATTGCTCTTCTTCTACGCAGGGTCAAGGGCCACCTTGTTCTATTGCTCTTCTTCTACGCAGGTTCAAGGCGCTGGGTCAAGGCCACTACAGGAAGTTCGTTAATTTTTACATTTTGCTCTGACCTCAAACATGGAAGATTCCATATCTAAGCTACAAAATTTCTCAAAACTGGACTTTCAGTCAAAACAGGAAGTGATAAATAATGGAAGACCAATGCCGGAGTTTAAAGGTTTACTTCAAACGACGGGACATAAGATAACAGCTCTTTTCGACAGGCTGTGTTGCTGCGCTACGAGAAACCGACTTTTCTGGTTTCCCTGCCTTGTTCTCAACGTGTGACGATGTCTGGACTAAAACGGGATTTTGTGACTTGGAAAGATCTACCAAGAAACCTCAGCAAACATGAAAGATCAACTACTCATATTCAAAGCCAAATTGCATTAAAAACCTTTGAAACCTCAAGAATAGATTTGGCTTCGAACGAACAGCGGAGACTAAATATTAGCATTAGCATTTTGGTGAGCTAGCTTTCGTTGGTTTGGTCATTGTACAAAACTTTATGAAATGTGACAACATTTTGATGACACCAAACTGCAGTGTCTGTCAAAATATGCCAGGTTCTTTGACTTTGTCAGACTAAAGGCTGAACTCATCGGACTATAGCTCACAAACGGTGAGGAATGAATGTAAATCCCCCGGACAGCTTCTCAGCTTTTTGGCCCAGAAGGATCTGATGAAGACTGTTCCTGAGGCGACAAAATTACTCCAGCTCGCTATACCGGCTACAGCAGTGTCCGTGGAAAGGTCATTCTCTGCTTTGAAAAGACTCAAGACATACAGTCGGAATCGGACTGACCAAGGACGACTTCCATCCCTGGCAATAATCTCAATTGAGACGGAGAGACTTTTAAAACTAAAAGCAAATGAGGACTTTTACGACAAAGTCACGGAGATTTTTGTCCAGAAGGATAGACGAATGGACTTTACAAGGAAATGTAAGTACTGCAGTATATACTTTTATTTGTATTGAATCAGTATGAATTGTGGAATTGCGATGGCAAATGAAGAACACACGGAGGGGTGCAGAGCAGATGCGTTTTCTCTGAGCCGCTATACATTTAACGTTCTTCCTTGGTCAAATATGTACCTTACCTACTGTATATGCGTGTAAAGATTGCTGATATGAGGTAGTAGTCATTGTGCAAGCTGTCAATTGAATGGTGAATTTAAGATACTCTATTGGGTTCATATATTTGTAAATCTGACTGAAAGAGTCAGTGCCTCACCAGCCACGAACCTCACCACACATACACATTAGGATTCATTTCTTGCTTTGTGGATTTCAGTACAAAGAGCAAATATTATTTTTAAGTTTACCTTGAACTGTTGTTATTAAACCTTTGGTAGTTTCGCACATAAGCCTTCTTTCGATTATTCTCTTTCCTTTGTCTAAAGGATTGGTGTTCCAATGGTTTGCCCATGTTATTCCAAAAGCTGTGTATCCTATCCAAATGTCTGCTGTGCTGTTGTATTGCATCATTAACTGCTTGTTGAAGCGATACGTTATGCTATACTCCGTTTTATTTAAGTCTTGACTTTCGAGACTACAACAACCCTTGACATGCAAAAAATCTCCATCAGAAGAAACTGTAATGAAAGGACACAAGTATTAAAGCTACATTAATCGCTATAATTACTGATACAAAAGTAATGAAGACTGACATAAACTGGTAATATATTGTAGCTCAGAATTTATTTTACTCAACTTTATTTAAAAAAAAAAAAGGCTTAAAATTTCAGCCATGTAACAAGAAAAGTAATGTAACTCACCAGCACTGAGAAGAGACAAAAACATACAAAACAGGAAGATCCTAATATACATGTTTTCAAATCAATGAAAATCTGTAGGAATAAACCTTCTCTGTTATGAGGCTTTAATGAATGTACAGGATCAGAACTCCAGCAAATAACAAGGAAATTAATGCTGATAGGCCGAAATGTCAGCAACAAGTATCCAATGACATTACAATGTGATAAGGAATGACACCACGCCTTTTCTATGGGAAAATATTATGATCATCATGATAAAGAAGATATGATTATCATTCATTGTTTTTATTATTGTTTTTATAGTGTCTATGATTGTATTACAAATCTTTCACTCTGTATTTTATTAGCAGAGTACTTAAGCCGAGTATACAGTTTAATATCTGGATTTATATACTCCTACGCTTACTCTTTCAACTATGCATGTAGTGAAAGCTTAAAGTTTCAGTGACAGACAGCTGTATGTATTATAAACTTAGCAATAAAAGTATAGAAATAAATAATTACTGCATGTATTATACACAAACAATGAAGCAATTGCCAAAAAGTCAAAAAACCAAACCCTTGGTCATCAAGTTAAAGGAGTGTGTATGGAGACAAGCTGAATGCATGTGGGTCATCATGGAATACTCACCTATTTGAATGGTGCACCAGTTCATTTATGATATGTTCACATTATGTTCTTTTGAAACAAGACAGGATGAAGGTATTGAACTGCAGAGTTGTGTACTTCCCACTTCAAAAGACCATCACAGTACTTAAACATTAAGCTCTCATCGCCCCTTTACAAACAAACCTAAAAATCTGGTATTACAATACAAAAAGGGACATCTCTATGCTTCAGCTTAAGGTCTAATTGTAATGGTTTCTTTTGACAAAAAGGAATATTCCAGTAGAAATCCCCAGAAGTCCCAGACTCAGGCCAACTCCACAGAAGACATCTGGACCTGAATTGGTCTCTGTTATGTCAGGTTCTGGGAAGAACAGGAGAAAATACCTTTTGTTACTTTCAGGCTCTATCTTAAACTCACAAATTTGTGGCTATTCATCTGGATGATAGAAGTAAAAATAATGATTGTGGGACTGGTTCATTCTGCGGCAAACAATAGTTAGCTTTGTAATGCTAGTTCTATGATCACAGGTGAAGCCCTCTAACAAGCTCTGTTAGCTTGTCTAGTCAAGCGAATGGCACACACACTGTACATTTGCATACACGTCTCACTCAATCGCATGAAGCCCAAACTGTCGAGTGGCATCTAGGCCTATAAATCAGGAACATTTTTAGTATTGGGCATAATCCAAAAATGAAGTGATTGGAAACCACAAAAAAAAAGGCTACCATAGTTACTGTTTGATTGGCTGTAAAAAATGTATTTCAAAATTGTTTGAAATTTTGTTTGAAAAAACACATGCACTAAGTTTTAATTTTGTCTGATCATCACAATATATTGCAGCGACATGCATATGGATTTCACTCTGTTCCATCTCATCTCAAATATTTTGACATGGAGGCCCATCAACACAGTGCTGCTGTGTTCTCACCCCAAAACCTGGTTTGTTGCTCCTCCAGAGCCTCGTGCTCCACAGTACAGGCGTAGATGTCTCCTCTTTGTGGAACAAAACGCAGAGTGGACAAAACATGGAATGTTCCATCAGGATTAGGTAAGCATTCAATTAAAGGGTCTTCTGCAGGGAGCTCTTTCTCATTCTTGGTCCACTTGATTTTGATGGTTGGAGGGAAGAAATTGTTGATAAAGCAGTTGAGAGTATTCTCTACCTCCATCATCACCTCCTCTCTGGGGTAGATGATGCTTTCAGGTGCATCTGAGAATGAAATTACTACAGAATTTAATGCCCCTTCAATTTTGTATACATCTTTAGAAAATAGCTCTGAAATGATGCAGCATGTTTTGTCAACAGGATAAACAGTGGACCCTTTGATAAATCTGTTGACTTTACTTACCTGTATCCATTGTTATAGTTGGTTCACCATTTTTCCACATGCTGAGTAAGGACTTGCAAATGACACCGTAATACTCGGCATATTTGTAGGCCCCGGGAACTTGTTCTGCAGGTGTGATCCTGCTATTCCAAACAACCTTTCCTTTCTTGTAATCCACATAGAAGACTTCATCACCATCCACTGTCAGATAGAGTTGAGTATCACCCGAGTCAAAGCATCCAAAGCTAAAATGAACTTCTACCTTAGCTACTGTGGAAAATTTAAAACAAACAATTTAACAATCAATCTCACAGTAACTCTTTATGTTTAAAACATTGATTTGAAAAGTTTACGATGGTCTCTCTGCTCATTTTTGTTCATGTGAAAATTTGAGATGTAAAATACAACTTCCCTCCATACATAATATTAGAACAGTAGACTGTACAGGAATACTTGTGTAGGTCGGGATACAATAGTTTACAGATATTTACTTTAAAAGCTACAGAACGTTTATCAGAAAAATAAAATATACTTACTTTGTGCACAGGTGCAAACTGCTCCAGAGAAAAATAGTATAATGTTGAAATACATTATATCTGGAAATCTGTGTTTGTCAAAGTGTGTTGTAGTCGCTAACTTTCTTGTACTCTGATGTTTTGAAAAAGAGGAAACTACATGAGGCTACTGTTACGCAACCAACTCAGATGGTTTAGATTTCACGTTAGGTTTATTTTTCCTCATACCTCCATCTCAGTCAGGTTGTGAGATGAGTTGACCTTCCTTGTTGAGAAAGTTGTTGTGTGAACCTTAATACTTCTAACCAGAACTCCTTACAGGTTCCATGTCACTCCTGTACTTCAAAACACTTCATTGTTTTAAGCAGCGTCTCAAAACACTTTTTATTTGTTGGCTTTTAACTATTACTTTCATCCTCTCCTTTTATTGGTTTATTCTCTTCTTTTCTGTTTTCATCTATTTTTGAATTACTTTTTTATTGATGTGAAGCATTTTTGTTTGTTGCAAAGAACTTGTATCTCCATGTTTTGAAAGGTACTACTGCATATAAATAAAGCTTAATAAATGGTAATGGGTCTTGTTTTTGAAAGACAGTAATACTATTTTTTTGTTGTTGTTTATATGTTTCTCAGACTGTTCCACACAGTGAACATAAATTGCAGAAGAGTGAATGGTCACATTCAATTTCCAACTTCACAAAAACCCTGAGCTGAGACTTGTGTTTGTATAAATCCTAGAGTACCCAAGCAGCCATGACATGTGGATGTGAGTGTGTGTGTGTGTGTGTGTGTGTTTGTGGTGAAAAAGAGAGAGAATGCGTGCGTTCCCGTCCATGCACATACATTTCCTTCAATCATACATGCAGACTGCTGCTGTTACAGCTCAGGCTTCCAACAAGGAGCGTTTGTGAGACAGACCCTTATTGTGCCGTTCATCCCCCGGTCCTCTCCTGCGCTGCTCTCCATTTGGGGAGCGCTTCATTCTCCCTGAGCACTCCCCCCTTGTCATTACCATTGATCAGACCGCACATTCTGACACCCAATTATCTACTCCATATGTTGCCGTTCCTATCAGTCGGATGGTTCACGGACACACAGATATCAGACGCAAGGGCAAGGGCATGGAATCAGAGGATTTACATAGTCATTGGCAGAATTGATGAGCCTTCAGTTCCCAGGGTTCCTTGGTCTTGTGTGTGTGTGTGTGTTTGTGTGTCAATTTGTACGCGTCCATCATTATAACAAGCCTCCCTATGGTCTCATTGCAGTCTGGAAGACTGTGTTGCCCTATTGTCAACAACATCCACCGTTCTCACAGGTAATGGGTTAGTTGCTATGACAATTGTCATCTCCTTCCTTGTCAACAGACTTAGAAATTGTAGGATAGACATCTTAAGCCAAAGTAGACGTGTTTCGTGTTCTTTCTATAGCATGTCCACGCATTATGATAAATACAGACACACTGAATGAACCTCATAGGCAGATACTTCCTCTCTATAGCCTCTTCTGTCACCTTGTATGTTCATCAGAGCCAATGACAATGATATTAAATGCGTGGTTGCATGTTTTAGTGTGTGTGCATATGTGTGTATCATGATGATACAATTCCAAATATGTAATTTTCTGTACATGACTTGTGATGTACATGACTCAAACACCGTCTTTACTGATAACGTTTATTTTTTGACTCTGCCGCTGTGCTTTTGGGTGGGTATGGTTTGAAAGGCCAATTCTGCGTACTTTTGTTTTTGTTGTGTCACTGCTGGCAGTAAGCAGCGCTGCTGGGGCGCACATTGAGATGACAGATTGCTGTGTGTAATGTGTGTAATGTGTGTAATGGCAGAATTTCTCAATAAAGCTGATCAGATTCTTTTTGCTCTCTAGGAAGTCAAACTGGTCATAACTTGGTACGAATGGTACGAATATGCAATAACCGACACAAGATGGTTTGGCATTGTTTATTCTTTTTGTGTTTAACAACATAGACTATTCCAACGTTACTGACAGATTTTACATAAAAGGTACTAGATGTAGTTTTACGCCTTTAACAGACAATAATAACAGACAATAAAGCTATAAACTACATATAGTACCTTTAACTTTGAGTCATATGTGCACTGTACTGCTACAGCTGCTATCTCCATTATGATGGCGTTTCTTGCGATGCCACTTAACTGCCAGTTAACTGCCTACCCTGTTTAAGACCGCACCGCACGTCAGAACCCTCAGCACCTCTGCTTCCCCACAGCTTTTAAGTGTTCTAATTCTGGTTTCTTTGAACTTTTAAGTGAGTGCTTTTTATAGTAATGATGACTTCTTGATTGTGTTGTAGGTTTGTGACCTCATTTCATTTCAGCAATTAGGAAAGGAAAGGACAACATTTATATAAGCTTTAACTTGATGTTCCGGTTTAACTTCATACAACTTGATGCCTTGATGATACACACACACACATACACACACACACACACACACACACACACACACACACACACACACACACACACAGGAATGCATTTAAAAGTTATGGTTAGGTTTGGTAATTGGGTCAGTGGATCTGGATGAAATGGATTTGTATTAATAGCACTGTTGCACTTTGTGTTGTCTGTCTGTAGTGTTTACATTCACTTTCTCACTGATGTCTGTTGTACGTTGTAAATGTCAGAGAGATGTTTCATGTGTTGAAACAAAGTGGATCAGCCTTGCTGTGTATTTTATTTTGTTTTATTTTATTTTTTTATAGAAATGAGACTCAAGTGAGATTCAATACTATATTGCATAAATTATTATTGTTATTATCCTGTAATGTAACTATGTAAAGGGTAAGTTAAGTTAAGGGTATGGAATGTACAATGGTCCTTACAAGTATGTTGATATAATAATGTGTGTGCGCATTCCTGTGTGTGTGTGTGTGTGTGTGTGTGTGTGTGTGTGTTTGCATGTGTGTATGTTGTGTTTTGAAGTGCTGTGTGTGTGTGTGGGTGGGTGGCTGTTGTCATTCCCCTATCCTCTTGAAAGGAGTGAGGAGGCCCACAGGTGGTGTGTCATGATGACAGAAACAAACAATTTTATAAGGCACACACCATCCACCTAGCGCCGTCAACACTCTCAAATCCCATACACCAAAATCTAAAACCATGCTGTACCAAGTATCAGATACAACACAGACTCCTCAGCTTCATATACAATGATCTTCCGGTAGAATTTGATCTTACCTGGTGGCGTATGTACAAATCGTGTACATAGTTATTGATGACATTTTACTTGATGCAGAACCTGGCATGGAAATGATGGTACACCTACGTCAGGTTCCTACTGGATGTACGAACATTCCCTGCTGGAGTTGCTGCAGATTTGAGAGAGGTGGGGACCATGGGCTGTGTGTGAACTATTACTATTTTAATTCAGGAAAACGACGTAGATTTTAGCCGACAAAATACGTTTTATTCAGGACTTGTCTAGCCGATTTATAGCACCTGACGCTAATTGAGCCGCAATCCCGGGGACGAAATTGCTAAAGTTGTGAAAACCTCACATCTATACAAGGTTAGCTTCTCAGATATATTAAAAATGACTTGTTTTCAGATTGATGACCATGCATTTTAGAAAATGTATGTTGGAATTTGAATGGAATTTATGGATTCAAACTGTCACAACCAGTTAGAACCAGTAAGACTAGCAAGGAAAACCTGGGTCTGGAAAGTGAAGCATGTTTTTTTTTTTTTTTTTTTAATTGAAAAAACTCCCACGTGTGAATGTTTGTACGTTTGAAATTGGGCGTCTTGTTTTCAATTCACAAGAATGTGTT
Organism: Polymixia japonica; assembly: GCA_900302305.1. Classification (NCBI taxonomy): domain Eukaryota; kingdom Metazoa; phylum Chordata; class Actinopteri; order Polymixiiformes; family Polymixiidae; genus Polymixia; species Polymixia japonica. The sequence continues at coordinate 1,497 of OMKK01057851.1, read as the reverse complement.
GTATTCTTATAGTTTTTTTGTTTTATTTTTTATCGTTTTGTACCTCATAGATGTGGCTCTCTACTGGCTCTGTGGGCTTTTCGAAGCTGCAGATGAATGGATGTCTATTAACTGCAGTCACGGCCCAGTGGAGCCTATCCACAGCCCTGGCTGATCATAGCTATAGTGCAATGTCACGACTTTACTGCTGTTTTCATTTAACGCACTGACAAGGAGAGAACGGAGGAGAGGGAACTGTCCGCTGTCAGGAAAAAAGTGTGTTTGAAATCATCAAAATACTCTAGCGATCTCCTTCTCAAGAAAATACAGGTAGGAATGTACAATCCGGGAAACTGAGAACATTGCTTTAGAGGAGATAGTTGCTTTCATGCATTTGAAGTACAACACAGTAGTCAACGATCAGTGAGGCATTAAATGAGAAATCTAGATCTCAATGGTGAATTTATTTTCTGGCAAAACTCAATTTACAGCGCAGGCCATTCAGCTATGAGGAAACATTCAGGCTTATTATCACTTCGTGTGTTTCATGTGCTGAAAACCAGATACAGCGATAACAAAATGCCTTCAGAGAGAGAGACGGAGCAAGAGCGTGAGAATAAGAGAGAGGGAGACAGAGAAAGTCACCTTCTAATGTCATGAAATATTATGACCATAGTAGTCTGACTCACAGGAAGTAGGCTGTGGGTATAAGCCTGCCGTTGGCCGTTTTGCAAGGGCAACGTCGCTGCGTCCTGGGCTTGGCGCCGGCCACGACGATTGTGATTGGTTTAAAGAAATGCAAACAAGCCAGAGTGTTTTTTCCCCTGTACCAGAATGATAATGGGTTCAGCCTTTCTCCAGCGCTAAAACAAAGTGTGGCGATAGGTCTGGCTATGCGAGACTATGACCATAGTTATCCTCTTAACGCTTAACAATTACAAGGGGCATGATCCGACTGGATGTACTCTATTCATGTGAAATGACCCCCAACCCCCTGAAAACCACCACCGCCACCTCCTTGCAGCAAGTGTGTGCATACTCCACAACATTATGTAATTATTATAACATTATGTAAACATTATGTCTCCCGAGACCCTCCTTGTTCATGTCGTGTGCCATTACCATCACCACTACAGAATCTCTTCTGAGAGTCTGTCGCTTCTAGACCGCCTCGCCCCTGTCGAGGTCGTCGACGGAGAGCGCGGTTCAGTCGTTCATTAACGGTCACGTCAACGGGGACCGAACACCGATCGACTGCTTACGACGATGACGACGGCGATGATTATGTTGTCGGTGAGGATGAGGGTGAGGATGAAGATTGCCCCTTCCTCACCTTCCTCCTCCTGGTTCCCTCAATCAGCCTGAAGGGTGTCTGTAATAATTGCCCTAATTATGATGAGCACCTACTGTCTCCCTCCCACCTGGCGCCTAATTGCTGTTGGCGCTCACATCAACATGTAGTGGAGGACATGCTATTAAATGGTAAGGTGTGGAGGACCCTTAGAGTGGGAGAAGGTT
>OMKK01057846.1:17961-28646 GCA_900302305.1 Polymixia japonica | reverse complement strand
TAAAAACACACACAAAACAAATAAACAGCGCTCCCTCAACTCATTTGTAAGTGAGCAGAGATGCTTAATAGAAACATCATTAAAATTACACATCTATTATGCAAACGTTGACAGAGTTAGTTATGTCTGTCCAAATGTCTGAATTACAAATGCCTCACTTGATTAACTGTCAAATTTGATTACAGATGGATTATATATTTAACAGCTGTAGGCGGACCACATCCTGATGCTTTTCTTTAATGTTTTCTGGTTATTCATTAGCATACAATTTGCAAGTGTATGTTAAGTGTGTGTGTATATATTATAGAAAATTACAGTAATGTAATGACGGTGTTGTGTGGATTGTACTGGGGAAAGACTGTCGATTTTGTCACCATTGCAATGGTGACTAAACAAACTTAAACGTTTATTAAAAAAAAAAAAAAAAAAATAGCTCAAAGCTCACGCCTGCAGACACACAGGACACACAGTAAAGTACAGTATTAACATGTAATGTGCTGGCTCACTGCTTTAAAACCAGGAGGTAACGGGCAGTTGTATTTGATGTCCTGTCCTTCCCCTTTTCAGTCTTTTTTTTTTTTTTTTTTTTTTAATCCAGCTCAGATTAAAACACTCCCCTGTTCAGATAGCAAGCTCTGCAGTATAAAGCTGCTAATCTCTGGTTCCCAACCGCAGAAAATCCTATTAAGATCACCTTCAGTTTAACACTCATATTGTTACAAAATGCAAAATATGCAGCTTCACTGGTATACTTTTAATTGAGGGTAAAGTGCCCCCGGTAGACAGATACTGCACTGTATGCAAAACCACCAGAGTAATTTTGTGAATGTCTGTCAAGACCAACCTCTAAACCACAGATTCTCTCTTGGGGGCTCCCTTAGGGTTGAACCACGGGTGGGGGGTGCGTGAGGGGTTCAGGGGGGTATCACTGGGTGTCTCACAAGAGGTGTCATCTTGGGAGGATTTGACTGATTAGGTAATATTCCTGCATGTTCTCGTGTAAGCAACATTCGGAGAACTCATTTCCAGGCGTCTATCAGGCTGTAATTCTTCCTCTCCCCGTCACTCTTCCGTGGCAACTTTCATCTCTTAACATGGCGACTCGACGCTTAAAAGAGCTGCCTGGGACAACAACCTTGACGGCAATGGCAGGCGTCAGCTTTCTATCGCAAAGCCACTTACCCGAAAGGGCGCCCCCCTGGTGGATATAGTGACGCTTAAATTGCCCTTACCTCCGCCATAGCAACCACACGGAGACACAGGAACAAGAGCGCGCAAGGCAGAGGCTCGCTGTCATTCATCATAACCTCCTGTCCCACAGAATGACCTCATAAATGCATCCGGCTCATCTACTAATGAGAGGTTGCTAACCTGTTGTCACCGACTGCAGTGTCACTCTCCAAAGAGTTCAAGACAAAAAAAAAAAGATCATTTCCATTTGACCTGCGGCGTGTTCAGTGAAAATATGTCTGGGTGACGTTGAAGATTCCGCTGTGCTGTAAAAAACGACGGGAAATATTTTCTTTGTTTAAATGTGGACAAATAAAATCAAGGTTTTCGTGACGTGGCGTAATTATGAGCAAAAGTCAAAGCAGAAATACGATATGTTTGCAAATTGGACAAACAAGCCGCTTTACTCGACGACCCCACTAAGCAGACATGGTTAAAATCACACCAACGGTGACAAAAGCTAATGCAATTTTGAAAAAATAAATGACCACTTCATAGAACATAAAAGAGCACGCCAGTTCACTTGAAGGCCTTTGAGGACATCTGACAGCCTTTTGATGTAGCTTTCTAGCAAAGCGTCCCCGACTCCTCAGATAAATATGGATTGAAAGATTAAACATGGCCCCTCATTTCAAATCCCCGTCTAACCTTCCCTCCCCAGACGCTGCTTTATTAAGGTAGAATTACATGCTGCATCATACACTCGATGCGAAATCAACCCCCTCGTACCATTTAATAACTCCAGACCGCTGCAGAATTAGACGATTTCCGCCACTGTAAATACGAGCGATAAGTCTCTGGAGGTTCATACGCCAATAATTGAACGGTAATCATATTAGTAGATTATCTTCTCTGTACTTTTGTGAGGTATGAGAAAGTTTCAAAGAAATATTATGTAAAGCACTTGGCTGCAGGCGTGGACATTACAGGGAGGGCGGCTTTGAGCTCTCTCTTAGATATAAAAGCTTTTGTAAGGATAGATGGGGCTTTTATTTGTATGATTTGCGACTCTTGGGTTTCAAGAGATGCTAAAGCCCATTTCTAGACCCCTCTTTCAAATAAGCATGTGTTGATATAAACAGAACAGTGGTCAGCCATCTGTTTTAAAGATAAACGCGTGATCAAAGGGCATAGCGAAACGTGTAAGGACCTCTTTTTTTTTTTTTCTTCCTTCTCTCTCTCTCTCTTTTTTTTTTTTGTCTTGAAGGAGAGTTTAAAGAATGCGGAGCGGTTTCCAGGGGATACGAATGAAAAGCTTTCGGAAATGCGGGGAGGAATTGAGCTGAAGGGGCGGCTTCTGAGAGAAATTCCCCTGTAGCTTTGGGAGCCGTGTGAGGAATCACCGGGGTTCTTCTTACCACACAAAGGAAGGGAAAGATGTGGCAATATTCAGTGAGGGTGCTCCCCGGTCCTCCTTTAATAAATGTTGTTTATTAATAAAAGAGACAGCAACACAGTGGTGCCCCCCTCGTCAGCCTTTAACCCCTACTGAGTCCCTTATAAAATTGCTACAGAACCTACCGGCCATTTCACTCTTGGCTCGACGTTTCGACGTTTCGTCCACTTCAAAGCAAATAGAAACAAATAGGACGTTGTGTTTATTTTTTTGTCCGTTAATTCAAGATATATTGCTTAGAATGATTATTATTGTTTTTTTCCCTCCTCTTTGACCCTAAAGACATGACATCAAGATAAAATTGCTTGCAGAAGACAACTGAATCGATTCCTTCCTTCATTCTAACAAAATACCTTCCCGCAGTTCGTTTTTACACGTATCGTTGATGTGCTAACGTAAGGATACCATCCAAGCACACGCTGGTCGAGGTGTGAATAAAAATTAAAAGTGACATTTACATTACATGGGATGTCAGCATAAATTTTGAGTTTTGCACGACACTAATGAAGAGCCAAACCCATCGAGAGTTGTTAATTCCTATCTTTAACTATCTTTTTTACTTCCTTAATTAACCGAAAACTTCTCTCCGATACTGAAGTTACCTCTAAGGGCCTCTAAAAGCCAAGTTCTGGGTTACAAACGAAGGGCTAATAACAGATACGATGGCGGTGGTGGTGGTGGTGGTGGGGGGGGTTGCTAGCAGGCTGCCTGTGGCACTCTCTCTCCCTCACAGACTTACCCAACAGCTAGAGTAGGAGTCTGCCTGCCTGTTGACCCTTTTATACACAAAGGATTAAAGAGGAGAGGCATTTGACAGAGCACACGCCAGCCACACTCAGACTTGGCTTGGATTTCTTTACATGTGCACACGCAGACACACGTGCACGCGCACACACGTGCACTCACGCACACACGCACGCACGCACACACGCAAAACATAGGGAGGCTAAGATTTGTGTTTGGGCCAGTGCCGATGTCCATGGTATGGAAAACACCTATACATCAGTAAAATTTGCAGATTATAAATGAACGTGAATACAAGACTTTAACGCATGGAAACATCAAAGAAATGACTCAGACGTTCTCCCTGCAGTCTGTTTAGATGTGGTCTTTCTATAATGCTAGAGAAAGATATTTGTCTTCATAGCTTGTGGAAAAGGTGAACCCGTTACAGTATAAGTATTGTGAAGATTGCCTTATGGACCTTTGATTGCAAAAGATGGCTGCAGAGTTCACAGTCGCCATAGCAACCAATCAGACTGAAGGAGAAAAAAAAAACTTGCACAAAAAAAAAAAAAGAAAAACATTGTTTACAGCCAAAGAGTATAAATATATTTGTGTAGATTATTGGCTGTAGCGCCTCAAAGACCATCCTGGTGGTATATACAATGTAATTAAAACCAGGAAGTAGTCATCAGCTTGTCCCATCATTGGTATGTTGATAATTCTTACCCGACTGCCTTCATTAAATCTGACAAGTCACGCAGCGATTAAAAATCGGAATGCTGCAACAACAGTGTAAGCATTAGGATCAGTGACTGCCTTAACTCCCAGTGACAAGGAAAGCCTGGCCAATGACTCCTCTCCAGTCAGTGGGGAATCTTCAGCCTGGATGCCTTCTGTCGATTCAAAGCGACAGCTCCTGAAAGTGTATGAGAGAGGCCGCGAGTCCAGCGAGGGGTGGGGAGGGGGGGGCGGAGGGGCGGCTTTTTCCACTGCTTGCCTCTATTATTATCCTGGCTTAATCAGTTACAACTCAGAGGTAAAAAAAAAGAAAAAAAAGACTCTTTCTCCAGCAAGCACAACGTAACTGCAACCTTGAATGGAAAATATGAATGCCTACACCATATGTTGCTTTCGCAGTCTGTTCCATAACAAATATTCAGGCCGACAGTCGCGAACGCGCTGAGCCAGGTTTGGTTTATCGTTTGCTTCCTCGTCGCAAGACAGAAAACACGGCGTTGAGGGGACAGAAAGAACTGTTTGCATGATCAACGTCCAAGTACAAGGACTATAATTAATCATTGCTGAAGGTAACTTTGCAAGTCAGACCGCGTGCTAAAGTTTCAATGACATCGATAGAAGGCACATATGCCGAAACTTCACTGATTGCTATGTTGCGCAAAAAAAAAAACACCGTTACACATTTTTAAACCAATCAACACGGTCAGGAAACAAAACAAAAAAATGTGAAATATTTCATCATTCTTCAACTAGTCTCACACACAGGGTTTGTGATATCATAGTGATATCAGCTGATAGATGGGTTTAGTGCGAGTCCACTGTGGTCTTGCTGGTTTTGTGGGCAAAGGTGATAGATTGCTGGGAAAGAGCCAATGGATAGCAATGTCTCCGCCCATATGGCGACGATAGCAGGAAGCGACTGGGCGATGGCACAACACGTTCCAGCCGTGCCTTGGCCTGCCACCAGACCCTGTCATCACCCTCAGCTGCTCGGAGCAGTGTTAAAAACCAGGAGCTTGCACCTAGAACCAAAACAGAGGCCTTTTCCTTTTTAGGAGAAGGATGCTTCCATTGTTTGTTTTGTTTTGTTTTAAAAAGCTAGATATTATACTGAGTCTCGTCTTAGTATATGGATGCAGAGTATTTGAGTATACTTTAACATAAGCCATTTGCCATTTTAGAAAGGCTATTGAAATGACTTACAGGAATTGCCTTTCCACTAAGTAATTTCACACACTGTATATGTCGGTTAGGATAGATGAGCGCGTTAGGCCTGTCCAGAAATGGAGGAGCATCCAAGACACTTACCTGAGGAACACCATCTTACCCCAGTAGGAAGTATTTACCACCCCGACACTGAACTCTCACCCACCAGGATGTGAACGTTATATGATGTCTTGAGTCTACTGTCCTTTGTGTCTTGCGCTGTCTCTTTGCACTATATGTTGAGGTCCTGTACCATGTATATGAATAAAGGTGATTCCGACTCTGATGGACTCACTCATCTACCTCTCCTGTACAACGTCGCTCTCTCTCTCTCTCTCTCAGTCTTGCCACTGATTTAATGACAGAAGAAAAAGTACTAGAGGAAGTGGACTGTCCTATCTCTTAAAAACAAGTTATGCTATGCGGTTAGGATTTAGGATGTAAACGTTAGGTTAGGTTATGGTTCACCTCAGCCACACGATTTTTATAACCTTAACACAGCATAATCGCAAGAAGAGCCTGTCAACCAGGCACATAAAAGTGAACCATGCCTGAAACCCCAGTGCCGAGAAACGTAAACCAACATTTTATCGGTCAATATAGAGAGAGTTCTTGCGGCGTGTGTAACGGGGATCAGAGAGGGTGAGTTTGAGTTTTTTTAAAACCGAGTTCCACGCAGCAAGCGGACCGATCGCTAAAGGTGCTTGCGCACGGAAAGTCGACGTCGCGTTTCGATCTTACAGCAAGGAATCGGCGTTCTCGCTCTTAGAGACTAAGCGGCGCGCGGTGCCCATCCTAAATCCCATAATTCACTTCCAGATAAAAGAAGTCATCATTTAGCTGTGATGGTGACTCGCCGTCGATCAACGATGAAATCGCGACTCAGGAATCCATTAGCGCAAGCGCTAGACTGCAAGTGTTTTTGTGTCTACGTGTGTGTGTGTGTGTGTGTGTGTGTGTGAGAGAGAGAGAGAGAGGGAGAGAGAGACAGCAGTGGCGTGAGAGTGGGGGAGAGGTGTTGTGGCTGAAAGGAAAGACATAGACTGGAGGCTTTTTCAACCACAGAAAGGGCTCAAGTATGTGAGTATGTGTCGAGATGAAACAACGTAAGAAGGAACATAGGTGATAGTGGTGCACAGTACTGTGCTTCGGCTATTTGCTAATAGTCCTTGCTAAGCATAGCGGCTCAAACTAGTTCACAGCAAAGTACAGGGAGACAGTTTTTTTGCTTTTTGTGTTTTTAATTATATGTTGGCAGGGCTTAAGATCTCATTAAATTTGAAAGTATCATTTGGATGCTTGAGAGACAGCTTAGTGTCACCCAGTCCTCTTGTGATGGATATAATAAATCTTATGCTTTTCTAATCCCGCGATTTTAAATTCATTTTCCGAACCTACATATAAACCGCCGATGACATCCTCGTGAAATGCGTAATAGCAGATGTCACAGTGTTCAGAGACGAGTCGGAATACCCTCGTTTCACTGGTGTCACGCCAGACAAAGGCCGAAGGAAGTCGAAAAAAGAAAGTCAAATGGAAACAGATACTATTCGCATGTTATTGTTCCTCTAAAAAAAAAAAAAAAAAAAATTAGCAGTTGCGATACTGTATAGAAAACGGCATTAGCGAAGGGTCTTTGTGGATTATCCATGTGTTAGGATAAATACAGGAATAAGAGGACTGAAGGAGTAGATAGCAATTAAAAGAATCAAACCTGATTCCCAACATATGTCCGGTCCTATTAGAACGTTTCCAGGTTCCTCAATCAGTGGACTGTATGAGATTAAGGGATTGTACTCATTGAGCCAAGCTCGGTGTTCACTTTGAGTTGAACGAACACGCAACAGTGAATTACTCCACCTGATATTGACACTGGCCATTGATTTTCTACTCACCAGACTGTAGTTAGATTACCTAGTTTCCTCTCATTTTCTTCCGGGCCGTTGGCTTCGATCCTTCGGTTCAGACATGTAAACGTAATGAAAGATATGTACGCTAGTTAAGACGTTTCATAAGCACATTCCGGCACAAAGGTTACTCACTCCGTCCAAGGCTGCTAATATTGCTAGAAAACAGTTGCAGAACTTCTAATAACACTTTTTTTTCCTGAACGCATATAAATGTAGACCTGCTGTAGAGTCTTAATGCAGAGATATTTCTGTGTTCATAAAACAGGGACACTGGCATTGTCTACTGGTAGTGAAACTGGGGATAGTGGGAGAGACCCCACGACAACATGGCGTCGTGACCACGACACGAATACCTGTTTAAAAGGTGGCACGTTTAATGCTGTGGCACCTCTGTTTACATGTTTTATTGTTATCTGCCTGCTTAAATATACCTCTAAAAAGCAGAATTTGGGTTACAGAACAATGTGACAATACGGTACCAAATGGTATTTCCAGAGTTTCACGTTTTACTGTGTCGCAGTGTCTGTGGCGTTGACTAGTCTGTCACATAGTGTACTTCACAATCCTTTATCTCAAAGACACTAGACCAAAGTGTATCCATTTATCCATTTCATAATGGAAAACAATCCCCTGCTGTTTGTTTGTATTACGGAATAGTCCCATATACCTAAGAGAGTGTTTCTCTCGGGCGCTAAAATTAGATAAAAAACAATATAAAACACACAATACCAGATCTAGTCGTCCAGAAATGCAATAACGTTTTTTTTGTTTTTTTTTTCCATTCCAACATTAATGAAGTTCATTCGTAACATTTTAGTCTAATCCGTGCAAATTGAAAGATGGGATCTGCATTAGCACCAGAATACAAGTGCAATGACAACTTCATTACCATAACTATAACTGTGCATCATAAAATCGTATTAAAAATTGCTCCCCAAATTGCCATATTAGTTTCTTTATGAGGTAATTTCTACACTACATGCAGTAATAGAATATTTTCTTTACCCTCCAGTGCATATTAAACTCACTTATCTTTCCCTATAAACTCTAGACACTATGCATTTAATGGCAAAATAAGGAAATTTGCCTCTTTTCTTTCAATGGAAATTTATTTACAATAGCAAATTGACTGGTTTATCTGCTTACTTTGGCTATCGCTTTAGAGATGCAATTATCAACATACACACAGATGATGTGTCAAAGCATAACATTAATGACTTTTCTTTTTTCGGAAAAGGGAACATCCCATGACTGGAATGACACGACATACAAAAGCCATTTCAAAAAGATGTAGATAGAGGACGGAGAGGGCTTATAGAACGGCTCCACGGCTTAAAGGATAGGTCTGCTTTGGATGGATGAGGTGGGAAATCCAAAGAACGCCAATAAATGAGTGATAAATGATTTAACCCTGATTAGAAATATTGCTATTTTTCACTGCTGTCAGTGGAATAAAGGAATCAGCACATTGGACTAGTTACTGGCTTTTTCATAATTGAGGCTGGACCTTCTAGCTATGCCCTACAGCTTACCATTAATCAAACTGAATGAAGCAGAGGCAACGTGACAGCTTTGGACAGCTTTAGATGGGGAGAGTGCATTTCAGGTACCCAGGCAAACCTTTTAAGTCATTTATCCACAACTCAAGCACTTAATTGTTTTCCCTCTTCTATTTTTTTTTTTTTTTTTTTTTTTTTTTTTTTTTTTTTTTTTTTTTTTTTTTTTTTTTTTTTTTTTTTTACTGCAGTTCTTGTAGTGTTGTAGTTTCTTTGGGTTTTTCCTTAAGATCGACAGAGATTCGCTCATATTTGAACGTTGTGAAATCGCACTGGGAGAGGATTGTTCGGGGCTTTAAATCCGTGATGCGCGAGTCCTGGTCCGTAATCCACTCAAAGCTCAAGGGGTTCCTTTGGCTCCGCTGTTGGGCAGATCTGCATTGTTTACCTCTGCTAGCATCTGCATCTCTAACATCTGCATCATTGTAAACATCTACATCAGCCATCAAATCCCCACTGCTTTCGACTGAAGACTGCTGAGCTTGCTGCAACATTTACATTCGATCTTAACAGCTAGAGACAGCGTTTGATGTATGCTTCACGTTTGAGGGAATCTCTCTGTTCAACAAAAAGGGCCCAAGTATATTAGTTTCAATCTTACTTTGGCAAACTCAAAAAACACAAAGAAATAGACACTCTGGGAAGGCATTCCAATTCATCTGTCACTAAAAAAAAAATCAATAGGTTGATGGCATGCCAAAGCCCATTATTATTGAAAGAGATGTTCATTAATTATGTCGTTTAATTGGGTTTGGGCAGGTGCGGGATGAACACCTCGGCTCGGGCCGGTCAATGGAAGGAAAGGCCCGGGCGCCGGTTCTCACATTTTCTATTAGAAAGCAGCGTGTCGCCTGTCTCCTGGAATTGCCGTGCTCTTTACTGATTAATGACCCTAATTTATTAAAGAGAAGAGGGGTTGTAAGTTGTACTAAATGTACTATTAATCAACTTTCACCATCAAGTTATGAGGATCTACGTCGGAAATGCCACTAGGAACGCAGGAGACCAAGTGCCCGTTTTCCCATGGCTCCTCGAAGAAGTCATTGCGGCGCTGATTTTAACGGGAGTTAAGAGTCTTTCACTGCTCTAATACTTCCTGTCCTGTTTGAAAAATGCCTCTCCGAGAAATTGAACATAATTCCCGTTGATGGAGCGACCGCCATGTTCTCACCACAATTCACAGTCAAGCCCCACTAGAATAATGAAACACCCATCCGGACCTCTGAAAACCATCTATTCATTTCAAAATAGAGGTGAAAATGCCCGCAGCTCCAGATTCATCACAGTTAAATCAACAATATTATATTAAGCTGAAAACGGATGAGAGGTTAAAGAACTCGAGGCAAGGCTACAATGAATTTCAACTCTCAGAATTCTTTACAAGGCTATTATTTCCCACAGAACCAAGACATTTATGACACTTTAAAGCGAGCTTGGTAAAAGCTGCAATTTATCATAATTTGTATATGCAATGCCCTACATCTTACAGCTAGTGCTTGGTTCAAATACATTTGAACCCTTCATATAGTCCGTAACCTTTAATTCTCTTGCTCTATTTATACTGTATTAAAGATGCATGTATGATTTTCTCATTAAACTTCTGAGGGAAATGAAAAGAGGCTTTTTCCTGAAGTGGAACTATTATTGTGAAGAACGGTAACACATGCGTTTAGTGTTTTGGGGACATTTTGCAGTGTTTTTAGTGTGAAAGAAAATCCCCAAATGCTTGAGGTAAGCTGAAATGTTTTTGTTTTTTTGGGGGGGTCAGTAACTCGTACCAACTTTGAAAGTAACGTTTATGTCACATAAAGAAAGTTACGTAAGGCTCCAAAACAGAGTGGCGAAGGAGGATTGTCTGAGGACAAAATTTCAATTTTATGATACAGAACTGATAAAATAACATAAAACTTGTGTGAAGAAGGG
>OMKK01057823.1:0-14624 GCA_900302305.1 Polymixia japonica | reverse complement strand
CTGCTCGCCAAGTTCCACACGTCCCGACGGACCCACGGCGCGCTGCGGCGCGTCCACGCTGCCCGGGGCCTGAGAGACAACCCTGCAAAACCCTGCAGCTCTGCAACCTGCAAAACACAGGCGACGGTGGAGGACGGAGGGTCTGGGTTACCTGTCGTCGCTAAGGTGGAGGCTGATGAGAGCAACAGACTTGAAGGTAATTTGAAGTATTTTAGCATCTGACATAATGGAAGGTGTATGTGTTTATATTAAAAAGTAGTTGTGTGTGTGTGTGTGTGTGTGTGTGTGTGTGTGTGTGTGTGAGAGAGAGATAATCCCCTCCTTGAGGGTCTGTTCTGAGAGGGAGCCGTCCCCTGTGTAGAGGCTGGAGGTGTCGGTTCCATGTTACATCACCACCTCCTCTCGCTCCCTCTCTCATCGCTCCCTCTCTCACTTCCACCCTTTCACCCTCCAAGCCTCTCTCTGTCTGTCTCTCTCTCCCTCTTTATCGCTTCCTCTCTCTCTCTATTATGTAAGACACATGAATCAGTGCTTGGAGTTTTTTTTCCCCCCTAATCAGACACTTCACGTATCTCTCTCTGTCTGTTTCTTTCCTTCAATCCTTTCCCTCCTTTCTTTCGCTCCTTTATCGGTTCTCTCTCCCCTCCGGCGGTGAATTCGCAACAACGAGGGCGACAGGGAGAGAGACAGACGGACTGAGGACACCAGCATGAAGAAATGTGCAGGTTCTTGTCATACTGACATACTCATACCTTTCTTCCACACAGAGAAATGCCAAGAGTGATGCACTCGTGGGTGCCCTCTGTACAGGGGCGGAATAAAACTCTTTAAACTATAAAACTATAATATAATATAGTATAATATGATGTAATATAATGTAATGACTCAAGTGAGAGTGGAAATAAGATTGCAGAGATACTGCAGTCAGGTCAGTTGAGAAAAAAACGCTATAAAACACTTTTCCCACTAAACAAAAAACCCACTAACACCCACTAACATCTGGCTTTTGTCTTCAGTGGGAAAGGTTACAATCGGCGCTCATTCCCGGGACAAACGGCTCTGCAGTAGACACGGGTATTCATCTGCTCCAGCTCCGATCGGCAGTGATGGAAACATGACACCCGGGTAGACAGGCTAATTTTCGCCCCTTTTCCGGCCCGTTCGAATGCAAGTGGAAGTCACTTCCAGTGACGTCAAACGTGACACACCAAAAAAAACAAACAACAGAAAGGCGTACTCGTCTACTGCCAATGGGAAAGGAGTCAATCGCCTATTTTTAGTGGATACATAACTAAGTAAAGTTTATTTATAGAGCACATTTAAACACAGCTTAAGATGACCAAAGTGTCGTACAAAAGGACATAAAAAGTATAAAACACAAAGACAAACATACCAACGACCACAATAAACAACAGGGTACAAATACAGAATTATAGACGTGACAACAGATTGAAAGATTAGTGAGCCATAAAGGCCAGTGAATAAAAATGCCTCTTTAGCCAGGATTTAAAAACAGAGATGGAGGGAGCACATCTAATATCTAACGGCAACTGGTTCCACAATCGTGCAGCAGCAACTGAAAACCTTTTAGTTTTACTCGTGACCGTGGGCCAATAAAGTTATTGATTGGCTGATTGATACGAGAGAGATTTGTCGTCAGTTCTAAGAGACCTAGGAGCTGAGTGCCAGTGAATAAGGTCTGTGATATAAGACGGGGCCCGACCATTAAGAGCCTCGAAAGCGATCAGCAAGGTCTTCTATTGAATTCTGAAATGAACAGGGAGCCAGAGAAGAGAGGCTAGGACTGAGGTGATGAGCTCACGGGTTTTAGTACCAGTCAACATCCTTGCAGCTGCATTTTGGAGCATCTGTAGGCAAGTTAATGAAGGCCTTTAGGAAGGCCTAAATATAGGGAATTGAATACGTTAATAATTGTTTCTCCCTCCCGCCCTCGTTTTTTGCGAATTGTCCGCCGGAGGAGAGAGAGAATAGATAAAGGGGAGAAAGAAAGACAGAAAATATGTGCTAATTTTGGTGGAAAAAGGGTATAAAAGATACTGCATAGAAAGACAGACAGAAACAAAGACAGAAACTAACAAAGAAAGAAAAGAAGGAAAAATGAAGGAAAGAAGGTTGAGTTTGAGTTGAGTTTGCATAAAGAAGATGGGAGTTATTGAAGAGGAGTCCTACAGACAGACATGGTCTCTCTCTCTCTCATCCTCCTGCAGTGGCTTACCTTACCCTTTAAACATTATGTTTTACGACCATTCCGCTTCACTGAACAATGTACATTAGAGAGTGACAGCGATGATAGCAGAGAAGAGCGATGTCCGACAGGACTGCTTAAGAGAGAAAGAGGCGGGGCCGTGTGACATAGCTGCTAGCTAGGAGACATGCAGGAAATAACCTTTAAAAAAAATGACAGTGACTATTCTGTGAGGAATTCATCGTGACATGAGAGAGAAGGCTCCAGAACACACCCACCATAAATCAAATCAAACTATATCACCGGCCTTATAATATAACAAGCACTTGTGTGTTAATGCTTTTATAATTGCTGTGTTGCAGCTGGTAATGGTATAAAGTAACACCATACTTTACAATGGTGTTTCTTCCAGGGTATTAAGTGTTGTAAGTACACAGTAACAATGAATGAAAATCACCCTATTACACAACACACTCCCAAGACTGTGGCACCGCAATATAGTTTCATATAAGTGTAATTTCATTACGTATGTACAGAGGACAACTGTGTACTTACAGTACTTTTCCATAGGTTAATACACTGTAAAAAGCCAGCTGTAAAGTGACCTAAACCTCTTGGTACTGTCGACTCTGTGCTGTGTCCATAACGCCCAGCAGCAGGGGAAATGCCTTCCTTCATGTTTGTTTAGTCTGTCTGCCACATTCCTTGCATGAAATGGAGGCGTGGTACGATGTAAAGATCTAACGATAGATCTTTATAAAACAGTGATCCCACTTCAGAACAATGGGAGCTTTGCATCAAGAATGCCTAACCTCCTGAAAAATAAATCACAGATCACGATCCTATCCGCTCATGTTGGTTTGATTAGGAATGTCCATTCTGTTCACTTGAATCTGTGTTTGCAGCAGTTCGAAGCAGTGGTTTGCAAAAGTTTTGATGTCACAGACCTCTAAGTAAAGACAGATTTGGCCATGGCTACCCATTTAATAAGATATTTGTATAGACAAAAATATAGACAAAAGAAAGGAAAAAAATATATAAAAGTGAGGTAAAAAGATGGATGTACGTTACATAATTGATTATTCAATCAATTTAGGGGTGAGCATTGTTTATCTGGACACACTATTTTGTTCATTAATACAGTGTACAACAATAGCCACAGGCATTAAACAGAATTGAGAGTACTGCTGAATTGCAGGTTAATTTTCTTTCCAAAGTTCTGCCTGGGACCTTGTCAACATGAACGTGTCCCTCAGCTTCGCTAAATTTGCTTTGGGTTTTTTTGGCTGGTAGATATTTTGGTTCCTAGCTAGGAGACCGGGTAATGAACCACTTAAACACACCCAATCACGTTTAAGATTTACACATATGACGTGTTACAGGAGTTCAATAATTACAATTTTTTTTTCAAATTAATTTGGTCACCCAATCCAGACTTTCTGACATCTTGAAAAACAACAAGTGTGGTAATTCATTTAATGTCTTTTCATAATCTGAAGGGTTTATTAAAACAAATTGTGGTATTGCCAGAGACTCAAAACTGTAAACTTAAAACCCAGAGTCTAGGATTAATTTAGATGATCAATTATGAGTACATACATTCAAGTCTCACAATTGGGAAGGATGACGTTTGTCAGGATGACATGGAGATCAGATCACTGAAGACTCAATTAAGTATCATAGAAAAAATAAGATTCCCAATTCATCTGCATACAGAATGAATTGACAGATGGGGAAAAAAGCTTTTTTCACAAGATGCCGGTCTATTTTAGTCAAGCAAACACTTCGTACAGTCAAGGGCTCTTTGAAATGATTGAGGAATAAAAAACCATCTCTAGTATCTCAGCATTCTGCACCGGGACTTTCTTTCAATTTACATTCAGATGAAGGATTGATCGTTTTGATGTTAAACATCTTATTGACTTCATTGGTGCAGAACGCTGCCTCAAATTAGGCGTGAGTTACCTAGCGTGCTGTATCTTCAGCTTCAACACAATAAATGTAATTTCTACAGCATTACGTCGAGTTAAGTAAGAGGATAGAAAGAATACTGAAAGAGAGGAAGAGGATACATAACAAACATGCGCGTTTAATGCAAATCGATGACTCTTACATCAGCATGTAAAACACACACAAAATAGAGAGACGCTTGAATACACACAAACAGACCTCGGTGTCACTTCAAACAGTTTGAATTTACAGTACCGTCAAATATAAAAGTCATCTCCTGGATACGTTTAGAGGAGAGGACAAAGCAGTCGAGAGCATGACGGTTTTATCCAGAGCGCTTCCACTACGGGCAACGGGAATCGAACCCCTGACCCTGGCAGTGTTGGGCAGTATTAGCGCTGCACTCTACCAGCTGAGCTCCACCGGAGCAAGGCAGGAGGGCAGAGGGGAAGGATGAAGGGGAGAGCATGGAGGTTGTGGTATGGGGTGGAAGTGTATCCTCGCTTGACCTCCTCCTTTGTTTATGGAGGGGAAGTGGAAGAGAGGAGGGGAGAGGAGAGGAGAAGAAGTTGCGGTTGCAGCGAGGAGAAAGAATGGAAATGAGGGTGACGGATGTGGTGTAGTCCATCCTCTCAGCTGTCCATTATTAAAACGTGTGGTGGGGTGACTCAAGACAGGACGGAAAAAGGGAAGACGATAAGCGGCAGGAGTTTAAGAGATTGTTTGAGATGAGATGAGATGAGATGAGATGAGACACTGTATCGATCCATGAACCAAGGTTGGGTCATTAACGTAGCAGAGAACAGAGGTGAAGGTGAAACAAACAAACAATAAAGAAATAAATAAACCAAAAAAAGAAATAAAAACTAAAAATACATTCAAATTCCTTTCTTTGATACAAATAAGGTTTCTCAACGAACACACTGGAACGGGAAGAAGCGGCGTTACCTGCTCGTTGATGGAGCTGTAGTCGTTGGTGGTGGAGACGTCGTCGTCCTCCGAGTCAAACAGGCCTTCCTGGTTGTCCAGCAGCTCTGCCAGGACCCTGCTCACGGACTCCTGGTCCCGAAGGTCCTCCCCTTCTGTCGACAGACTGGGGGAGAGAGAGAGAGAGAGAGGGAGAGGTAGACAGAGTGTCAATTGTTGGCAGGGATGCAGAGAGAGGAAGGGAAGGGGGAGAGTTAGGGGTCACTCATCGTTGAGTGAGGGAGGGGAAGAGGGAGAAGGGATTTTGAGTTTAAATTTTAGTTTGGATAATATGATTTCAGACATTTTAAGTCCTTCGGGACCTGCAGACACCCTGTTTACATTTTGGCATTTAGCTCATGCTCATATCCAGAGCGACTTACAATGAGTGAAGAACATCCCCCCAAATCTTGCTCAAGGGTACTTTGACAGGTATAACCACACAGGGGTTCAAACCTAGGACCTTCTGGTTGTTCTACCCCTAGACCACCATGTTGCCCTCAATTACTACAGATTTCAGTAGACTAACCATAATGCTAGGTGCTTTAGTCCACAGGTGCCGCTAAATACGTAGAGACCCCTCTTTTAATGCTAGTCTACAAAGCATTTACAGCAATAAGACAGTGTTATTACTATGCATATTCCTAGCTCTCCCAAATTCAGCCAAAAGAAAGAGCTAGGCCCGCAAATGTGTTGCATTTAAATGGTTTCACTTCACTTTTTGCATCTTATTTCAACATCGTAACAATTTGTGTTTTCAGTGGACATTCTAAATCTAAAGCTTAGAAACTGCGGAAACCTAAAATCAGCGATGCACAACTACACGGGATGCACTGCGTCTTACTGGAAGATGTCTGGTCCGAAGACGGCGGCCAGCTCCCCGATGTTCCAGCTCTCCTGCTGCAGCGACGCCACGCTGGCCAGGAAGCGACACAGGAAACGCAGCAGGCCGTAGTTCAGCTGGGGCAGCCGCTGCAACAGGTACTTCATGTTCCGATTGAGCTCCTCCTCGTTACTGTAATCTGCAAGGAGATGATGAGGAGGAGACGAGAGGTTACGGCTACAGGCGACGGAGTCTTCGTCATCCTCATCGCGGAGATACCCGACGCGTGCGCTTGCTCCGACAGAGCCCCTCCTCCTCTTTCTTAGTTTAATCTGCGCATAATTTGAGTACACAGGTTTTGATAACAGGCGCTTATTAGATTTAAATCTGCATTACATCATCATCATCAACGTTATCCCCAGTAATTCACTCTATAACGCTGCGCATCATGTTCCTACAAAGCTCCTCTTTGTTACTGTGATGTAGAGATATTTAAGCGTACGTTATGTTATTATAATCATCGTAATTGCCATGATCCTCAGTAAAAGTATACTTGACACAGTTTCTTTAATTATTAAAATCTGGAGAAATGTAATAAATGTGATATGTATGTATAATTTCAGATATTATATATATAGGCGATTACTGTTGAAAGCATCAAAAACATGATCATCTTAATGTTTAGTGTTGATCCGTTTAGTGAATGATCAGAGGTGACGACTATCATCATCAACTGTACACTCAATACAAGTACAAGTTATTTATGTTCTGACACATAATTGACCCCCCTTGTAATTCTAAACTGGACACATGGACACACAGATTAGATGGACTGAGGTGCTGCCAAAACAGTGCCTAACATAGCCTACTGTGTTACAATTACAGATTAGAAATCATCAGATTATACATAATTCCACTGTAGATTACACCACAATTCCATGATACAGAGATACTGATGTAATCTGGATGACAGCTACAGGAACAACCACCATGGCAACAAGGGAATTATTATGGATTATCTGTGGGACAAATGGTGGCAAGCGGAAGTGAGAGAATTTGAAAAACACTGCTGTAGCAAGTATCTATAGGAAGTCTATATTTTTTCCAAAACTTAATTTCTTGAGTGGATTTGAAGATTTTGGCCAGTGCTATATAGAGACAAAACAAACAAACAACCAAAAAAATGGCTTTAGAAATGAGGGAAACAGGCAGGCAAGGGTGCGTCACAGACCTTGGTGCAGCTGTAGTATGTGTCCCTGTATCGCCGTGGGGATGACGGGCTCGGGGAGCTCCTGCAGGAAGAGGCGGAGCAAACTGACGGCCGAGGCCAGGTCCGCCTCCTTTTCTAGCTCCACCTCCTCGCCGCTGTCGTAGCGCTGGCGCAGCCAATCGACACGCTCCGCGTTGCCATTGACCAGGAAGAGTCCCTCCAAGTCCAGATGACCTGGCAGGGGGGAAAAAAACAATATATACAAAGGCACACACAGACACACACACAAAGAGATACACACCCACACAAAGAACAAAGATCAATAACAGCCAAGATCAATATATTTTGGCTAGTGAATTGGCTTGCTTTCAGTGTTCAATATTTTCTGAGCCGGAGGTTATTGAGTTAGCATCCTTTGTTTTCACCATAAAGCCTCCCTAAGACACTTTCAACACCGTTCTAAAATATTATTAAAGCAATACCAGATAGGGGTTAGTAGAGTGTGGTTTACTTTAATTGACTCTTAGGACATCTGGATTGATAATGGCTTGCGTCTATGTGAGAGTGGTCCTTTTTCAACACAGTCACTGCAGCAACTTGCCTGAACGGAAATTAATTAGCTACACAAATGGAATTTATTAAAAGATTCATTATTTTCAGTGAGCAACTTTCTATGAGCCAACTCCCAAGGATGACCCAAACTTGACATCACAGACAGAAAGGAAATCTTATCATGGATCCTGCCTGTTTAATGAATTTTTCCAATAGATGTTTTGGGGTTTAAAGAGGAAACAACCGCAGGCTGTCAATAGCGCAATCTGTGGTAGTCGCTTGTGCGTAGGCACAGTGTACGTGCCCAGATTTGAAAAGAACTACAGCCAAATGCTGGTGAATTTTGGCGGTCCCTGGTAGCTTTGTTAATTCAATTAGTAGATTTGGCAGCTATCCAACCTCTGTGAAGTAACCTCTCTAATTTACAAACTACTTAGACTTCTAGAAATTCAAATTGGCTGGTGATATTCTGATTCCTTTTAAGATGTCTGACAGGTTAGTGTGTGTGTGTGTGTGTGTGTGTGTGTGTGTGTGTGTGTTACAGCCTTATCAGTATGAAGAAAGGAGAGCATGAATATGATGATAGTCATCATTTGTGGTTACATCACTCACTATGTGATGAGCAGGACCAGCCGATAGTATCGGGCAGCTGCTGTCAGTGCTGGACTCTGTTCAGCATGCCACTACATTCACTTCTTTTTGTTTTTTTTACAGAATACGCCATCTGTTTCTCTTTGCAGTTCCATCACTCCAGTGTTGTGTGCTGTTGTCATGTGAATCTGCTGCAAAAAAACCCAATTTGTGTGCAACTACTTAATCGTGCAATACATCTAATACTGCTACAACTGTTACTGCCACATCTAATACTGCTACAACTGTTACTGCCACATCTAATACTGCTACAACTGTTACTGCCACATCTAATACTGCTACAACTGTTACTGCCACATCTAATACTGCTACAACTGTTACTGCCACATCTAATACTGCTACAACTGTTACTGCCACATCTAATACTGCTACAACTGTTACTGCCACATCTAATACTGCTACAACTGTTACTGCTACATCTAATACTGCTACAACTGTTACTGCTACATCTAATACTACAGATTGTACAGGTGAGATAAAAAAAAAAAAAGCTCACCTTGAAAAAAAAAAAAAAAAGCGCCCCACCTCCTCCTCTACTGTCATAGTCAAGGCTCCCATAGATAAACAGGTAGAACAAGCAGTTCTAACCTGGGCAATTGTAAGTGAATACTTTTCAAATGCTTTGGAAGTGGCTCGCATCAAAGTGCGTTTTTGCCCAATTTTGTCTCTGCCTGCAAACCCCTTGTTGTAATACCCTACCTATTCTGACTTCACTGCTCTGGCATCCCAGAAAGATTCAATCGTCCAAGTAATAAAGGCGTTTGCCGCAGGGACACAGTTCCTTGGTGGATTTGGTTTGGAGTCGACAAGCTTTGATTTTTGTGTGTCTGCTTTACAAGAGTTAACTCCAAAGCCTGTTTGTAGTCTAGTCTGTCTGTTCCTTAACATAAGCATTGGTTCTTCTGTTCTGAAGCAGTTTAGTTAGTTAGTTAGTTAGTTAGTTAACGGCCAGTTTTGTCTCCATCTGCACACCCTATTTTTTAATAGCCTGACTTCCTAGTCCAGGCCCTTGCAGACCGATTAAAGGACGGATTAAGATCTTTTCATTGGCAGACTTCTGGACTGGCTGCACCGTTATAATTAATATGCCAGCAGAAAACCTGGGGAGATTAAGTGACTTATTACATAACATCGTATGGTCTGGCAGCCCTCAAGTCACATAGACTGCCAACTCCTCTCACTGGTCACTTAAAGTGCCTTGGGGTGAAGCTTCATTCCAAGAACGCAAGAAAAAATCTCTACTGACTTGGCAGGTTTTACGAGTACACTTCCATACCTTGTGACCTCCAGCGATAATCACACAACAGATTCCTTGGTAAAGAGATGAGCTCTTTCTACATTTCATCATTGTTACGTGAAAGAAAATATCTACGTTTGAGGATGTTATTACTTAACTTCTTTAGTTAAGTCTTTTTTAACTTAACAAGTTTAAATTGCCCTTTATGTGTTAAGTGAAATTAGGTTTTAATTACACTGCAGCATCAAACACATTTTGGGTATTAAACATATCTATGTAGTCATGTGATGTCCTGCCCTGCAATACCACCACTACTGCTGTATAACCACATCCAGAATGAGAAATTACCACCAGCCACCAGTCAGATGCTGGTAAATCCTTAGCTGTGGCTGGTTAATTTGTCTGCTCTACCAGCCAACTTGGCAAGCAGACAACCATCATTTAGTTTAGTTTCTTTATATCCTAAAAGGATATATAGTGAGAAATAGTGAAAAGTAGCTGATAGATTTTGGAATCTTACAGCCACTGGTGGACTAAAAGATGATCTCACTGGGGTTCTCTCGCTTGGTTCTCCTGCCTGGTTCTCCCTTTTAGATTTCATGCTCATCCTTCTTTGTGTGAGGGAACAACTGCTTAGAAAGCCAGGGTTGCCGACTCGCCTTTAAAAAGAAGATCCAAGAGCAGGGTTCCTAGTCTGAGAGGCTTCAGGAGACATGTTCCAGGCCTGCATGGCAAAGGCATGGGGCCAGGGCTTTGGTTTTGTTAAGTTCCCCCTTACGCAGTTCCGCTCTTCTGTTTTCAGAAGCCGGGCTGAAGTTGACAGAACTGTTATGTAATGAAGGAGGAAGTGGACCGTGGAACCAACTGGCGGTACATCCAGAGTTCATCTTATCACGCACACTGGATCTCAGCTAACGACATATTTTGGTTTATCGCAGTGCAGGAGCTGTCATGGCAGGTCAACACCAGGGTGTGTTCGCAAGAGCAAAATGTTACAGAATGTTTTCAGATATAATTGAGCGCCTGGAGATATGCGATAAGTGCCCTACAAGTAGTGACATTTAAATTACAATTGCATGGAGGTGTAATGTCAATAGGTCTAATGGTTAAAGTAAAAAAAAACATCGACAGATGCTGATATGTGAAAAATGTGAGACTAACTCAATTCAAAATTCAAGGTCCGTCTTTCCCACCGAACACGACTCGGATGATGTGCTCGGTCACAGAACATCTGAATCACTGAATTAAAATGCTAAGTTTAATAGGAAGGCCCGCCCTATCCATTCCGGTGAGATTTGAATGCACCCCAGCATCTCCCATTAAACAACTGCTGATGCAACTAAAAATGCTGACAAGCACGGATAACAATCGTCTGTATGACCGTGATCACCTGATCACAAATTGTGCATTTGAATCTGTCCATTCCAGTTCAGTGGTTTGTGAAAAGACATAAAGCAGCTGTCCAGTGAAAAGATCAACGCTGCATAAAACATACCAACTCAAACACAGAGGACAGTATTTTGTTAGCATCATCAGACATGATAAATTGATGGCGGGTACAAGATAAATCGAGCTCTAAAGTCCTCAGGGAAATGACGAAATACCTCGATATCGATTGTGCGACAATTGAAATTCTAGTCAGCCAACGGCCGGTACTGTAAATGCTGGCTAACGGAAACTCTGGTTTAGAGGGAAGAAACTGTTTAAAAGTTGTTTAATTTGATGATTAAACAAATATATTTTGTGTTCAAATGGAAAAAAAAAAAACATAACCTAAGCAGCTTGTGTCAGTACAGTCTGTTTGTGTGTGTGTGTGTGTGTGTGTGTGTGTGTGCGTGTGTGTGTGCGTGCGTGCATATGTGTGCATGTGTCTCTCTCACTCACCGTGCTCCTCAATGTAGTCAACGATGTGTTTGACTAGCGCAGGTACCTCGTGGCCGCTGAGTGTGTGTGTGTGTGTCACCTCCTCCAACGGAACACCGAAAACCCGAGTGGTGGTGGCCGAGGTCCCGCCCTCGTTGCCTGGCAACGGAGACACGCTCTTCCTCATGGCCCCCTCCTCCTCACCACAGCCCCGCCGAGACCTCACGTCTTCAGAAAGAAAGAAAGAAAGACATTCGTACACTTGAGTCACAGTGCGTTAAAGAGGAAGATAACTACAGAGAATCACTGCACCAGTGTAGGAGTCAGGCCAAAACAAAACGTACACGCTCATACTCACACTGCAAGTCGAGGAATGGAGAGATCTTCATCTCAGAGATAGTTACATAGATAGAGAGCGATGCAGACAGACTCACAAAGAAACGTGCTGGGCTCTTCCTCTGTCATCCATCAACAAACAAATAAGCCCAGGACACTCGAACATGGAACGACATACAGGAGGGGGCAGGTCTAGGTGTTATGCAACCTTTGACCCTCCCCTGCTGTCACACATCTGACCACACAGTGTTTCTTAAACTATGGGTAGGGACCGTAAATGTGCCACAGACCTGTTTTAACTGGAAGATGATGTCGGTAGATTTTCATTAAACTCGGTGGGCGAGATTAACTTTCCAAAAATTTAGACAGGCTAAAAATGGTTGAAAAACCCTTACCCTTGGAGCAGGAGAAGGGATGGGGAAGCTATGTCTTGGTTATGTAACAAAGGCAGAGGTTAGGCGTTGCTGTAATCAGTGAAGCACGCATCCTCTCAAGGCTAATTGAAAAGGTGCCTGAACCTGCAGGGCAAGGTGCTCCCAGGCAAAAATTCTTAGTTGGTTCGAAAAAGTGTTTATTTGTGACTATCTATAGCAGGAAAGTATGGCTAAAATGATTATCCTGATTATTTTGATGCTACTGTGATATCATGTTATTATTAATATTATTATATTCAATTGAGATACAAAATTATTTTACTGCAGTTTATTATATCAACTTTTTGACCATTTTATACAACAGTGGACAATCTAAATGTGTTCAAACATTTACATATTGTCAAGATGCCAATATTGTACGTGTACTAATTGTGGAAACTCAAATAATGATATACTGTTATACTGTACTTGTACAGCCCTATGTGTTTCCATTCCACTCATGTCTGTTGCTTGAATAAAGAGGATTTCTGCATCAGTTCTAAAACCTTCATATCTGTTTCATAATGTCATCTTCATAATGTCATTGTGTTTTTGCGCCAGACAGGAAATGTCAGGAAACGCCCAACCTTTACCTAAATGTTTGCATTGGTCTAATATGGACATAGCTTCATAGTCACATACATTATGGGATTGTAGGTTATAGTAATTCCCAAAATAGATTAATTGTGACATTAAATGACAAAGAACCAAAGTTCAAATGGAGACAAATCCTAATCAAATCACAGTCATCATCACGTTAAGCCCTGCCCAGACCACCTACAGCTGAGTCTTAAAACCCAGGGAGCTGAGTTATAGTAGCAAACGAGAGTTTAGGGGTGCTCCGGTCAGACCAGTCTCTTAATAATTGTGTAGTAACTGGCGTCATAATATCTAGCAAAATTATGGGGATTTTCACTGTAGCTATTTCATACAATTTTCATTTAAGCCATAATAATGCACCCTGGTAAATGTCTGGACTTGTTCTGAGGCTGCACTTAAATGCATCAGGACTAAAAAAGGCAACGTTGTCATGG
Organism: Polymixia japonica; assembly: GCA_900302305.1. Classification (NCBI taxonomy): domain Eukaryota; kingdom Metazoa; phylum Chordata; class Actinopteri; order Polymixiiformes; family Polymixiidae; genus Polymixia; species Polymixia japonica. The sequence continues at coordinate 1,383 of OMKK01057823.1, read as the reverse complement.
TAAATCTAACAAAAACCAAGTGAGCTGTCATGTGACAAGTTCGGTGGAGTTGATGTCCTCACAGTTACAAGAGAATGCAGTGGCCCAACAGGATTGTTTGTGTCTGTGTGTGTTTACGTGTGTGATTGATGATTCTCAAGGGCTAAGTTCAGTTTGGAGATTTCCTAATGTCCAGCGTGTTTGAAGTTGACTGAGTGGCTCAGGGGATTTTCCGTGTGTTAAATTCTAACACACTCAGCATTCTTTTATCACTTTAACTGTGGACCGCCGTTGAATTTATCTGTATATCGTTGCAGTATGTAACTACACCCAAGGTAGACTTGGAAGCAGAATGTAGCTCTTAAAACTACAAAAAAACATCTCACCTCTGTTCACGCGTTTGCCAGACGAATATTGCAACCTATTTCACAAGTGTTACTCGTAGATGCCATTGATAGTAACACAATATATGCATTGTTGTAAAAGTGCTGTCTTTGTGCAGCGCTTGGTCCACAAGAAGATCAGGTCAGTGAGCAGGGTGAGACACACATCAGACATCACGGTGTAAAGCACACAGGAAAATCATTCTCTGCATCAAAATCATGTTTGAAAAGCAGTATCTAATAAAAAAGAAGTAGCAGTTGTATTATTGCGAAATTACCTTGACTATGAATCTTCATATCTTGGCTGCAATATTGCATACCTAGAATTCAACTTATATTCCCAGTTGAAAGTGTGTAGGATGTTTACAAACCCACCGCAGGGAAATGTCAATGTGGGTTAGTGTAAAGGTTGTGTGCATGTTAGAGGTTAGTATTAACACACTGCATAGCTGTGAAACCACGTGCGTGTATGTATGTGTGTGTGTGTGTGTGTATGGGCATGTGTGTTAGCGTGCCTTAACCCACATGTAGCCCTGAAGGTGTGTGTGTTAGTACACGTTAAATCACTGTGTCAGAAGTGTGTGTGTGTCTGTGTGCATGAGAGATGAGATGAAACTTTATTTATCCCCTTGGGGAAATTACATTGTCGTAGCAACATTGTCTGCGTGCATGCATCTCCCGTCGTGTAACAGTGAAAGTGTGTGTGTGTGTGTGTACGTGTTAGCGTGTTCACCCACTGTGCAGCACTGAAAGTGTATGTGTGTGTGTGTACGTGTTAGCGTGTTCACCCACTGTGCAGCACTGAAAGTGTATGTGTGTGTGTGTGTGCGTGTTTACCCACCGTGCAGCACTGAAAGTGCGCTTGTGTGTGTGTGTGTCTGTGCGCGTGTTTACCCACCGTGTAGCAGTGAAAGTGTGTCCTATCCTCTCCTCCCCTGGCCAGTGAACCAGTGAACCATCTATGGCTGCTTCAGGTTGTGGCAGAAGATGAGCCGGTAGTTCCTCATTGACGGACCGCTAA